>WJFB01003351.1:0-13578 GCA_009870185.1 Pygmarrhopalites habei | reverse complement strand
CGAACAATCAAAAACATTTCGTAGAGGAAAATGAAAAAAAATTGTTTCAGAAAACGGGAATGAAATTTTGAAGAGGACTTGAATTCCATTTTATTCTCAATTTTATTCCAATGATAAGGAATGAATCCACAAAATGATCCTATGCGTACGATTTGACCCATAAATTTAATTATTTTGACGGGCAACATTTTGTTGTTCTCGCTACAACTTGGAAATTTCACGATGGTCGAAAAGAATGGGAGTTTAAAATTGAATTGATTTCTCTTTGCTAGAAAATCGAAACAAAAGTAAGGGTTAGGGAAGGAGGGACTAACAAACATTGAGAGTTTTTTCAGTTTAAAATGATATATGTATCAAAGGTTTCGTTGACACTATAAATCCCAGGGAGAGGAATAATGACTATGTGACAGTATTGACAGTCTTGTAAACTGTAATTTGTTGTGGATTTTGTCAGACGTTTTGTCAGAGAATTCCTGACAGAAAGAACTCATGACGCAAAATTGCTAGTGCGTCATCCTCGGATATTTGGACTTTTTATTAACAGAGGGTATAAAAATAATTCATGGCTTAAACCTCGTACTACAGACGATGTATCAAAGTTTTCCTTTTAATGTACATAACCGATTCTCAACCGGTATTTACATTATCCACTCCCCTTACTATCCACTCCCTGACATCAACTTTAATTATCACGATTAATCCGATTTAATTAATTAATTAAATGATTAATTTATCCATTTTGTTGATGAAAAATTATATTTATATTATCATAGGTTTACTGCCGACGGAGACATGAAATGGATTGTGCATGCCAAGTGCCATTTCTCAAAGTTCACATGGGCACAACCCCTACCATCGAAAGAATGCAATAATATTTGCACGTTTTTGAGGGGAATATTTTTGTCTTTTGGCGCCTCTCAAATCCTTCAAACTGATAACGGTGGGGAGTTCACTCCCTTGTCTCCAAGTATTAGTCTTCATGCTGGGAGGACTTACGATTAGGTGGTGTTTCCCCGTGTCCTCTTACTTTTGTGAAAATGTCACCACCGCTAAGGACCTCATATATCATGTGAGGGAAAACATAAATACCTTGAACTCTAATGGATTCCGCGTCAAGATAGCAGTTTGTGATCAAGTCGGTCAAGATCGAGCTGTCTCTAACTCTTTTGTGTCCTGAAACTAGTGTTACAACTGAGTTTGACTCAGATCTTTGGTGCTTCTTTGATACACCACACATCATCAAAAACATTAGGAGTGGACTGGAGAGAAATGGATATTTAATCAACGGGCATCGGATTAAATGGGATCACATCAAAACTTTTTATGAAACCGAGCAAGCTAGAAACTTAAGCAACGCTCCACGTCTTGGACGAATTCATTTATATCCCAACGACATGCAAAGAATGAGGATCAAACATGCTGCCCAATTAATGAGTCACTCCACAGGAGCCGGAATTAAAACTCATGTCGAACTGGAATACCTACCTCGAGAAGGCCTTCATACTGCCAACATCTAACTTCGAATGGATGAAATACTTGATCTTCTGAATATTTCCTCACCCACGGATTTGAAAAAACCTTGGAAATCGGGTCACTACCTCATCAACAATGTCCAAATACTACGTGAACACGCTTCTTGGGTGGCTTCTTGGAAAATGGCTGACAGCGGCAGTGGAGCTGTTCTTCCTTGTGTGACTGCACTTCGTCAGAATTTATTGAGAATGGCCGATATTCTGGATAAATGTCGGTCGAACGGTTTCAAATTTGTTCTTACTCGACGTATGCAGCAGGACAGATTTGAACATTTTTTTAGTTTTGTGAGGTCTCGATGTGGAGCCAACAAAAATCCAACAGCTACCCGATTTCGTCAAATATTTCGTTGGTTGTTCATTTGGAACCTACTGAGGTCTCCTCCAGGGTCCAATTGTGAAAGCATCGAAGAGGATGAGTTTGATGACCATGACCGTCAACTCAATAAGTTGGAATTGGGAGTAATACAATTAAGAGCATTTTTTGCCACAACCGCAACAGCAGCACCAGAAGATCCCCAAGTAGAGAACGACTGGACCGAAGCTGACTGCCATTCTATTGCTGTGGAGGAGAGGAAGGAAGAGGAACAGAAGACGGAGGAGGAGCACAATGAGGCTACTTCTTTTCTAAACCTTTTCAACAAACGGCAATTTGACTTATTGGATCAACAAGTTGCAACTTTCATGGGAGGATGGGCCGTGAAGTGGTTTGCCAAAAAGTATGGATGTAATTGCTCCAGGAACTTGGAATTTATCAGTGATCGGGACGGAACCCTAATCCATGCAGATGCGATTTTAACAGTTTTCAAAAATTATAAATCTACTGATCATCTACTACAAGGGTCAACTAATCTTAGTTACGCCCATATGTTAAATCATGAAACCAAATCCTTTTTTCATACTTTGTTTAAAATTTTTCCTTTAGCCTACGAGTCATCGTTAAATGTGAATGGCCGTGACATTGTAAAAAATACTGTTGCAAAGTTGTTGGAAATTCCTATTGTTTCTGAATGGATTTTGCTAGCAACGGGTGCTTACGTCAAACATAGGGAAGCAATGATTTCAATGATTATTCGAACATTGATCTACAAAAAACTTCGAGATCACAATTCCAAACGTTTGGTCGCAAGGGGTAGTAGCACATGTATTGGTCAGCTACGCCACAGTTCTCAACTCTAACTTGTAAAAAAATGTTTGTTTTTAATTAATTTTAGTATAAAACTTATGAATAAATGAAAAGCCCATATCTGTAAATGTAAATGGTTTAACTCACTGTTAAAAAATATTAAGGTTTACAAATTATTGCACTTGCATATTTCCATATGCGAACGGTGTTTTCTGTCCGATATTTTGGGTTTTTCGGAATTACGGGACTCGGATTAGTATAGGTAGGGTCAATTCGTAAAATGCGGAAAAATTGAATTTCGAACTGCGAAGGAATAGCATAAGAGTTGCGAGCTCCCCGCTTGTCCGTAGTTGCATGTTTTGTGAAGGCCCCCCTCCTTAAGGGGAGCTTGCGCTGCTATAGTGCATAGCATAACAGTATCATAGTGGTATAGGAAATTGAGCCTTCTTGGTCTATCTCTCTTCTTTGACAGGCTGTAGGCTACAGCCCTTCATCAAGGAGTAGGTATAAAAAAGGAAAGGTTGTTGAAGGAACAAGTGGCAAAGTCGGTACTGTATTTACCTCTCATATTATTTTTATTACAGGCAGAGTTCTATACAGTACTGTAACGTGTGTCCAAAAAACGTGGTACCAAAAAAAACAAGTCCCGTTAAGGTTTTTACTACAGACACGTCTCTCTCTCTTTTCAGAAAGGGTAAACAGTAAAGTACCTCAAGAAGACTGAATGAAGGGAAATTTTGAGTGAAGAAAAAAAATCGGGGCCTTTCATTCCAAAAGGATAACCAAAGGATGATGATGGTATATTACGTGTTAGATTGTACAGGCAGCGCACAATAATGTAGTAACTTATTGTATGACTTCTAGATTTTTGGTTCTATCCCTTAAGGGGCTCTAATCTCATGGTTCATGGTTGGAGCGGCTTCGAGCTGAAAATACTTTAATGTTGACAGGAATAGTTTTTTTCCCCGTCTCTCTTGATTATTATGTTCCTATTGTTGTTGTTTATCAGACACACTTAAAGTACCCCTCAGGGCTACTTCATTTTTAATCCCAGATTTGTTTATGCCTACAGAAATTCCAAGAATTTTTTTTAAAAAATATGGATCGAAAAGAGAGCGAAAGGACGAGTCGTTTGGATCCTTCAGAAAAAGGAGTGTAGAAATTGAAAGTACAGAAATTTTACTTTCAAACTCAAGGGAAATGTGTGTTTACCTGAATTGTGTATGCAGGTGACAAAAATCCATTCGACACTTGAAAAAAAGGGAAATGAGGGGTACTGTGTCATTCATCATTTTTGTTCTGTGGATCAAAAAAGTAAGGGGTGAAGTGTGGGAAACTATGTCAAATTTTTAAGTCTGGGAACTCGAGACAGGTTGAAGATGGACACACACAAGTCCTGGACATGATGTGTGTGTGTGTCTGTTCTGCATAAGGGTTGTTTTGATCCCCTCAAAAATGACTGACCAAAAACTAGCCCTTTTCCATAAGATAACATGGATAAGGGATATGTAAGGCTCTCAGTCACACACACACACGTTACACGATATTCTCCTATGTATGAGAGAATCTTATAATTGTTTACGCCACATCCCTCTCACTCCACATTATTGTGAAGGGTCAAGGGCGAGGGACTATTCTCAGAGCATCCCTTTCACACAAACGTACAATAATACATTCTTCCCTTCATTTCCGTGTATTGCCCATGGGTTTGTGTGTGTGCCGAGGATGGAGAGGGATGCAATTTCACTCTTGATACTCCTACTCCGAATAATATTCGTAAAGTATACAATAAATATATATTTTTATGCCATTTTTTACTGGGCTATCTATTAGGTACCCAAGTAACATGGATTTGACAGGAGGCCCTTAAGGGAAAAGTGTGGGGAATGGAAATTAGGTCATCTCCCTCATTCTGAATCTCATATTTTATTGTATTGTGCTCAAGGGTCTCACCCTTTTCCTCTTTGGAAAATCGATACTAATGAATACATCCATGTCAAAAATCTTGTTCTTGTTTACCTTAAACTCTTGAGGAGAAAGAAAATGTTTGACATTTAATTGAGGCCTCTTGGCTACATAATTATTTTGAATAACTAAAGAGATGTATTTCATACGGATGAGGACGTCTCGGATAACAAAAAAAACCTCCAACTTGATATGTTTTTCTGTTTCTTGATTTTCCCTTTTGTTTCAAACATGGTTCACTGATCAAATGATTCTTTTCCCTGACAGGATCGCCCAGAATCAACCAAACAAAATAAATATTGTATTTTTTATGCTCCAGAAAATTCCCCTTTTCATTCCAGCCGATTTCACTGGGGAACAATATAGCCCACTATGTAAAAACAAAAAAGATTCTCATCTTCTCTCGTTTCTCTCAACCACACACACACTAACCACAAAAATTGTCAGCATCCCTATATTTAATCTCAACCAGACAAATCAATCACAAAAAGAGAGAGAACTATTTTGACGGAGAAGCATCTCCACGTTTTTATTTCGAGACACAGACAAAGTCGGGATGAAAAGATTTGAGATGGAGACGACAAGATTAGACACGGGACAGTTTTTGTGTTCTAAATATTATTCAATATTTTGTTGAAGACAGCTACAAATCAATCATCACACACATTACAACAATTATTGTGTGTGTGTTGAAAGGCTCATGCTCTTGGTTTTACTGGAGTGAATGAAGTATGGAAGAAGAAAAGAGAGATAAAAAATGAGATTTTACAGTATAAAAATGAAATATGAAGGCCATTAGTGTCTTCTTCCCAGATTATTTTTAGATAAAGACTTTATCATAAAGTCCACATGACCCTTAGCTCCTGTACTGCGTGTGTGTGTGTGTGCTACTGACTGCTGACCTCATCCGACGAAGCAATTGAAAATAAATCAAAATTTTTAAAACTTTTCATACATACTCAACACAACTCTGACTACAAGACAGAAAATGTGTTTAAAAATAACTGTGAAAGGGAAAAAAATGACAGAAAAACTTTGTGTTATACTTGGGTCGGCCTTGACCATGCATCCCTTAAATTTTTTTTCTTGGATGTGACGCGATGGTTGCGTAAAAATTGAACAATGGTTATGCAATCCACTTCCTCAAGTCTCCTCCTGTACACACATACATAGAAGAAGAGAGAGAGAGAGAGTTGGAGGGTCCTAAAAAAGGTACTCTGTGCAACACTTTCAAGATGAAAAATCAGTCAAGTGGAAGTGGGTACTTTTTCTTTAACAATTTATTTTCTATCTCCTTTACCCACACACACACACACTACATGGGAGGCTATCAAGTGTCTTGATGATCCCTCCTCTCATTACACACACACAGGTAGACAGAGGGGTACTTGGAAGGCCCTGAGATTACAATGTGTAGGAGGGGGGTCCTTCCTTCCACCACTGATGACGAAGGAATAAAATGCCCAAAAAATCCATTTCACTCATCAATTGACGGTGAGAGTTGGCCCGAACAATATCTCTCTCCCTTCTTTTTTTTAAACGGGCATTTAATTTTCACAGTTAAAAATCCAGTTTTCCTCCGCGCTTCATCATGAAGCTCACTTGTATGTTACTATTGACCGGGTCACTCCTGGTTGGGAGGATAGATGGAAAACCGAGTGGTGCGGAAAGTCGGACACCGTCAAATTACCGAAGATTTTTTGAAATGTTGGGTCTTCGGGGTGAAAAAGAGAGACAATTACATTTTGTACCACAGCCCAACTTTGTGAATCCGGGAGGAGAAGGTGGATACTATCAACCTTGTGCTAGACTCCCAATCCTTACAACATCAACAACTCCTGTACCCTTGGTTGGACCAATGTGTCCAATCTACCCACAACCCAATGTCATCCGCCAACCGAATCCGGGCTTTAGTGGGAATGTGATACCATCCCCTCCTCTTGAACCTGTTCGACCCATCTCTGCAAACAACATTGGAAATTTGTACCCTCCACATCCACCTCAACGTCCAGGTGCAGGAGGAGACGTTTTGATCGGTGGGAATGCTAATGCCCTCGGAGGAAATATATATCCGCCTCCAGAACCATTTAGACCGATCGGAGGTCAAAATCTTCTCCCTCCCGAACCACCCCGACCACCGAATAGCGGGAATATCCTTGTAGGAGGACCTGCTTCAGCCACTGGAGGAAATGTTTATCCACAACCACAACAACCCGCTATTCCCCGCCCGGGAGGGACGATTGTAGTGGGTCTTGGAAATTTCCAGCCAGTAATTCCAGAACGGCCTAACAATAACAATATTTTGATTGGTGGGTCAGGGAACGCAATTGGAGGTGATGTTCTGTATCCAGATTCCCGTCCTCCTCCAGCAGGAGACGTTTTGATTGGAGGGAATGCAAATGCTCAAGGAGGGAATGTGTACCCATCTCCTGGAGAAAGACCACATGGTGGGATCCTCGTCGGTGGTCCACCGGTAATTGGAAATTTGTATCCTCCTCGTCCTCCTCAACGTCCAGAAGGAGATTTACTGATTGGTGGAAATGGAAATGGTCATGGAGGAGATGTTTCCAATCCTGACCGTCCACTCCTCCCGTCTTCATCCGAACATCGTCCAGTCCCTGTTCCATTCCCATATGGTCCACAACCATCCTCTGCACAGTATCCAGTTGGTGGTGGGGGTCGAGGTCTTTTCCCTTTCCTCCCTCAAGGTTTCATTTTCCCAACTCCTCATCTAATTCCGTACCAACAGGAATGTCCACTCTCGCCACGACCCGACATCCCACTTTGTTCCACTATGGAGATTCTGGACAAATTTCAACTCCGAATCATGTACCAGTATATTGTGAAGGCTGGACTGGAACAGCTGTTTGAGATGACCTGTAAGTAACCTCCTTTTTTCGTCTGGTAATTTGATTGTGTGCAGGAGTAATTTATGGAAGCAATTTTACAGATAATTACACACTTTTCGTCCCGGCTGACCCGGCTTTTGCATCCCTTCCGGAATGGTTCCTGGATAGCTTGGATAATGATGTCAAGTTGTTGAGAGCCTTCGTCCTCAATCATTACATTAAAGTGGATGCTCCTCTGTACACCTTGGGCAATGAATTCCTCATTATGAATGGTCGACCTGGAGGGAATCGACTCCGAAGTAATGTCTACTTCCCTGACCTCCCTTACGTGAGTGTAATATTAATAATTCATCATGACTGGAATAGTGGATTTCAGGGTAAAACACATTTTATTTCTATACAGCGTATTCACACTCTGGATGGTTCCAAAGTTCTTTTGGGTGACATCATGACTAGGACTGGACGACTTAATATTGTCAACAGGGTCATTGTTCCAAATCCACCGAGAAACGCTGCTCAATAGTATGTTACCATAAATCTATATTCTGCGAAGCTCTCCGTTAGTCAGTGTATAATTTATAGTACTCTATATTTAATTTCAGCATACAAGAAGTCCCGGAATTTTCCAGTGAGTATTCTTTCTTCAAAAGAATTTTGATAATAATAATAGAGGAAAATTAAAACATATTAATTATCTACAGATTTCCTGTCTGCTGTTGTGACAGCGAATATGCTCGACTTTCTCCAGGGACCAGACCCTTTCACAATTTTCATTCCATTCAATGATGCTTTCAATTCTTTCGACTTTAAGGCTCTCCTTGGAAATTCGACAGCTTTGAGAAGTACGGCTTAATAATTTTCCACTTCCATATTCAAATTATGAAATGTATGATTACTTAATTGCCATTTTTTCTACAGATTTTGTGAATCATCATATTGTCCGAGGGTCATACTACAGTAATGGACTTGTGAATGATCAGTATTTAACCACACTTTTTGATAAAGAGATCCGGTTGTCCGTTTCCTCGGATGGCTTCTCAAGTAACCTTTTATTCTATTCAATTAATTATGAAGGATATCAGTAATTTTTTTTACAATGGATTTTTGTGTGTGTAGAATCCATAACTGTGGTCAACAATGTCAATCGTGTGCTCAAATCGGATATTTCTCTTCTAAATGGAGGTAACTTGTAACAATTTTATGGATAAAATGTGTGTAACAAAAGAATGTTTATTATAATCAGTAATTTTTGTTCCAGTCGCTCACATTCTGAATGGAGCCTTGTCCAATATCCATGAATTTTACCTGTACCCCCACATGAATGAGTTTCACACGCTGAATTTTGGAAATCTCAAGAGAAATATGGTCATGACTGAGAGTCAACTCAATGAAGAACATTCTTCCCTTTAATTGTATTTGTAATGTCCCCTTTTATATAGTGAACATTTTTTTATGATCAAGACTGAGTAGGATTGTTTTTTAAAAAAAGAATTTGTATGTTTATACATTTAGAAATAATATAATTAACTGTTCAAGGCAAGGAGTAATTTTATGTGACAATCAACTGGAAGGAAAAACTACCCCGGTGACATGAGAATCGTGACTGGTCATATGTTATTCATTTTTAAATGAACCATGACCTCACACTCTCTGTAAAAAAGGTTTTTTTCAATCTTATATTATTATAGAAAATTTAGATTAATTTCGTATACTCTGTTAGTGAGAAAATGAGATTTATGAATAAAGCAAGAGATGAAAATTAAAATTACAACAAAGACTTTCACTTTTGCTTTCTTTGGTGAAAATTTTCACTTTCCTTTTGTCCTTGTGTGAAGTGTGAATGTGGAAAAAAACTGGACAAAATGTAATACATAATTTGTAGCTGCTTCTTAACTCCTAAATTTTGTGAGAAATGACGGTGGAAGACTCAAAATAAATTTGTTTATGTCAACAACAATAATAATTATTATTTACATTAGATTAGGGTTAAATTATTTGATAGCTATGATATTGAGATCACTTGTCATACAAATCGTTCAAAATATATTACGTAATTTAGAAACAACCCATGAAAATAAATACTTTGTGTCTCTCCAAATCTTCTTCATGTCAATACAAGAAATATCTGGATTTTCCCCCTGACCTCCCCCACCAATAATTTCTTCATCCCCATTCCTACTTGGATGAGTGGTTGTGACTGACTGTTCTGATGTTGTCTCTGGTCTCCGGGTGACTGGGACTGTTGGTCTTGGACTAAAAAGTGGGACTTGGACAGGCTCTGGAGGATCTGATTTGACCTCTAATGTACCCACCTACATAAGTATTACTTATTAAGTAAGTCACACACGCACAGACAAATTGGGATAAAATTCTTCTTGGAAATTCCAGGAAGGTAGATAAAATAATTTTACCTGTACGATCATTGGACTTGTATTGACAATACAATGGTAAACTGCAGAAAATTTTATAGTGAATTAATTTAATTAAATAAAGAAGAATAAATTATTTTGCATCATGAGAAATGAAATTTACCTCCGTCGTCCTCTTTACCAATATTATAAATGTAGAGAATGCCTATTAATAAAAATGACAAAGGAAAATACAGTTTGTTTAAGAAATATTGTTGCTGACTATTAAGTAAATAAGTAAACTTTACAGGATAAAAATTGGTCAAACTCGATCCTTGAAAATTGTTGAACTCGAGATTCCTAAACGGCGTCGTAGTTCAGTACTTTTGTAATGATTGAGATTGACCTATTTTGACATTCGAATACACAGGTAATTAACTAAACCTAAAGTTTATGAGGAAACTTACTTTGAGACAAGTCTCCAGAACTTTGTAGTAGTGACACGGAGACCTTGGGATTTTTAGTGATTTTGAGAGCATTGATTGCTAGTAGAATTTCTCCATTTGTTGAATTTGAAGGCTTCGTCCTGGAAAGTCAAGTGTTTTCAACATTTTAGGATGATATTTTTATAGTGAGAGAATATTAGTGTGGAACAGAGCCAAGTCAAGTCATTAAAAAGAAAGGGCAAGGGACAATGTCATCCAATGTGCAGAGTCAGAGTCACATCCCAAGTGCCACTCTCAAGAAAAGTCTTATTACTTGTAGTCGAAATAAATACCTGTCAATCGACTCCTTTTTGACCCACATGATCTAAGAAAACAATAACAAAGTGAAAATATGTAAATACCTTTTTGATATACAAGTAGCCAGTAATGATGATCAGTGAATCACGGAAACTTACCCTATGTCCATTCAAATTTTTGACATTACAATTTAAATCAATATTACTCCCAGCCGGACTGCTAATATTTTTGACAGGGGTCAAATCATCAAATTCCGGGTCACCACCCCCTTTGTACCCAGCATGAGCACTCATTGACCACACGACAGTGGTCATCAAAAATAACCACATGCAATTCCTCGTCACCCACACCCATGGAAGATGTGAACCCAGGTAAGGGACTCTCCTGTCCAACGCCATGTCATCAACAAGAATTTTGTCAACTCAATTTTCCACAATAATTGATTAAACTCAGTCACAATTACTACTACAACTTTGTAGATGTGTTTAAATTGGAAAAGATGGGGGGTTTTTTCAGTTTTTTACACACAAACGCCCATGTTTTTGGAGATGATCATAAGAAAGGAAAATGAAATAATGAATAACTGAGGACACAATTAAATATTATAAAATGATACTCAAATCTTTTGTATTATCTGTTCCTCTCTGTCCTATAATTTGTGGATGGTACTCTATCAATTCATAAAATGTGTGTGGAGTACTGAGAGCATGTTTCTTATCTAGAGGAGAAGAATAAATAAATATATTAATCTCAACTATAAGGAATAACATGTAAATGTTCAAAGTATGAAGTACAACATTATAATAAATAGTCGTTGAAGATCACTACCATGTAATGTACTTATTTAGAGTGTGAGTGTGTGTCTGTGTATTGGAGTAATAGTAGCAGACAGAAAAAAATACATTAATCAGAAATGACTGCAATGGAAATAAATAGAATGATCTTTTAATCCGAGGTCAATTCAGTTTATCTTACAATAATTAAGAATACTCCCCCCTGCATCTATAATTATAATTCCCCTGACATTCCTAAAAGTTGGAGTGTGTGGGCATAATCTGTACTTTAGTTCTTTCATGGGTATTTACATATACTACAAATGTCTTGGTTATTCATCCATTAAAGGGATGACGTAAGATCATATTTTCGTCTTATTATAGTATTACTCTAAATGTTCAGGTACTTTTCCAACTAAAAATACAATCAACATTAGTGGAATAGATTACATTAATTTCAAAGTCTTTGTTTCCGTCCATCAAAGACAGTCATGGATTCATCAGATTTAGCCAGTTTACATACATGAATAAAATAATATTCCAGTTTCCTAGAACTTGTTGTGGTATTACGAAATGAAGACAATTTTTTGTCTTCAATTCTGAAGCTATTAGCTCGTGTCATCCTTTTAACACATGACTCACTGATGAGTCAGCAGTGAAATACTAAGCAAATGAAAGAATGACGGTCCTCTACGACATTTTGATGAATCCACTGATGAAGATTAAGTTGTTATTAGGTAAGTATTTTTGATCCCTAGTTTGAAAAATAGGCAAGTCAAAATGGGATCTTTAAAAATAATCAGTGCATATATTCAGTTATGAGACACGAAGAGTTTTTAGAGGCCCTTATATGTCCAACACAATTTTTATTACTCATCTTTTTCTTGTCGTTTTTGGGCGACTAATTGAAGGTATTCATTGTAGTGTGATTTTCTTCTAGCTTCAAATTTCTTCCTTCCTTCCGTCTCTGATTCGGATTTTGAGGGTGGAACTGTGGCTTCGTTCTTTTTTAATGCTTCAAGCCTATTGTGTGTGTGTGGAATAATACAAATAAAAATGGTTTCAATTTTGATTTATTGCTAGCATACATGGTTGAATTAAAATTGTTAGCATACTTTTCAGCAACTTGAGCTGCATCAATGGCATCCTCTTCTTCCCCCGGTTTGTAGTCGTAATTGAACTATGAAGATTCAAAGATACTTTGATAATAGTTAAGCAAAGGGTACATTTATAAGTAAGTTAAATTACTGGAGTGTCCGGCTCAGTCACTTTCATCTTCCCATAGTCCTTGTCAGCAGGATGAAGGGTTGATATGATATTCATTTCATCATAATGTGCAGCTTTCTTGGCCATTGCCCTGATATCATGTTCAAATTATTAACATCTTTCTGTTGTACTATGAAAAAACTACCCTGATGGTATGACTTATAAGTACCCAGTTGGCCTCATCTGACCTCCACCGCCACTATTCTTGACACTACTTGTGGGAGCTTCATTACTACTTTCTACGTTTGGGGTTTGAAATCCAGGTGTACTTTTGAGGATCCCTTTTATCCGACGTTTCTTATCCATTAATTAACTATGATAGCTTTTGACCAGTAGCCTAATTAAATTCCATCATTTTTATGCATTAATGAAAAACTTTTCCATACAAATTCCTCCTCCGTACAGTTTAGTACGTTATTATAACATTATATGCTCTTATAATTTCTTGAGCAACGCTTTGGTAATTGTTTCAACTCATTTTGACATCCTTCCAATTAAATGTAAACGATTATTATCAATGTTGTAAACGAATTAAACTTACTACGAACTGTCAGCTTATACTAGACTCCCCCGGAGTCATTCCACGAATGCAAAATAATATTTTTTATTACGATGAATTATTATTGTTCTCAGGTTTACGATAAAAATGTTATTGTTTGTTTTCGACAATTATTTTCAATTATCATGCACGTTTCTCTCTCTCTTGGAAAACACACTGCGGGCCGAAGGCGTCAATCTTGAAAAGTTAAAGATGGTGGTCTGCGCTCGCTGTTTGTCTGTCTCGCTGCTGAAAACACCATAATTAATAATTGATTATTATTTCAACAACAATGAGTGTTGTGTGTTAACATTGTGCGTGCAGTTGTTGTTAAAACCAGGAGTGTTCCCATAAATACCGGAGTCTGCCGGAATTTCCGATGTTGTGCATTTGGGTATCATGAAAAAAAAATTGTGATTAAAAATTTTGAAAAAATTCACA
>WJFB01003350.1:0-13582 GCA_009870185.1 Pygmarrhopalites habei | reverse complement strand
GGATATCATTTTTACGAAATAATTCGAAAAACTACAAAAGTTATTTGAAATGAAAGTAGTCTACTTTACTTTGGCCCACCCTGTATATGTGTATATGAGTTTAAATAATATTGTAAGCATTATATGATATTTTATTATATTCTTTTGTGTGTAAATTTTTAATTGTAGAAATATCAATGAAGTTGAGAACCAAATTTTAACCCGTGATTCCAAAGGAATTACTCAGGATCAATTGAATGAGTTCAGGTATGTATCTAAAAATATAAAAGTTTTAACCTATATTATTATATTTCATAGCCTCTCTTTTTGAGTTCAGAAGTAGTTTCAATCACTTTGACAAGAATCGTACTGGTAAATTGGCCAAGGATGAATTCAAGTCATGTCTTGTATCCCTGGGCTATTCAATCGGCAAAGATCGACAGGTAATTTTTGTGAATGTTGTTAAGAAAATTTAAACTTTAAAATGCATTTCAAAATTTTGTCTGAGATTAAACAAATTTATTTAATGTAGGGTGAGATTGACTTCCAACGAATAATGGCCGTCGTGGATCCAAACAGCACGGGTTCCGTTCATTTTGATGCTTTCCTTGATTTCATGACAAGGGAATCAACTGACACCGACTCAGCTGAACAAGTGATTGATTCCTTCAGAATACTTGCTGCTGATAAGGTACTTGCTCTTCATTTTCGACACCATGTCATCTTGCCCACAAATGTATTATGTTTGTGGTGTTGCAAGCTAAATAATGTTTTATTTATCCGTACAGCCATATATCCTACCCGATGAGCTCCGACGGGTAAGTTACTCGTTGATTTGATTGTTGAAATTTAATTGTGCACAAGATAACTGACTTTTCTTTCGATTTTAGGAGTTGCCTCCAGATCAAGCAGAGTATTGTATTCAACGAATGACACCATTTAAAGGTAAATTGTTTTTTCTTCATTGGTTATTTGATTGTTGTAAACATTATTCTGATTGACTTTTTTTCTTTGTAATTTTGTAGGACCTGGAGCTATACCAGGCGCGCTCGATTATATGTCGTTTTCCACCAGTTTGTATGGAGAAAGTGATATGTAAATTGGGTTATTTTTATGTTTTTCTTTTGAAAATCGCAATGACATCTAAGAAGTCAATAGATGAATTTTAACCTTTTCTCGTCCTCAATTGTTCATTTGGGAAAAAATCATACCGCCGTCCCTTAATTTGAAACGAATTTATCTGTTGTGTGAAAACTACTCTGGAATCTGAAATCTGGCTTATTTTTTTTGATTGTGTGATTGATGGGATTGAAGAATGGTTGTTTGTTTGTTGATGTTACCTACTCAAGGAGATGAAGAGGAAAAAAAACTTTAACATAAATAGACAACATGGGAAAACTTTTCTCTCTCTCTCTCTCTTTCTGTTTCCCATATATAAATATACCTATTTTATGAAGATATTATAATTGATTCGAAAATATTGGAATGTATAAAAAATGTCTTCCTGTAAATTGTTGAGTTAGTATTGTATACTTTTCTGGGATCATCAAGTTCCAAAACTAACATGATGATAACAAGATACTTGGTACGGATCAAGCTGGTGTGTAGTTACTGGAATAAAATAATTGCAGTACTTGATTAATAATTTCAGTGAAACTCTTTCTTCCGTAGTTGAGATTTCAGCTTCAACTTGACGTGTACAGTGATGAGTGCAATAATAATAATGAGTTGATTGCGAGTGATTGTGAATGAAAAACTAAACCTTATCCAGGACAGTAAAACATAACATATTATGTGAACGTCGCCGTGGGACAACAGACACAATTTTGAGTGCCATTAGTAGTTTTGAGTAAGAGTATGGTTTTACGTGTACAACCATTAAATAACATTGTATTTACTCTTGTGCGTGTACAACTGTTGTTTTTTCTTCCGAATTTCAATTGAGAAAAAAATCAAAGTCAGATGAATAGACGGTAGGAGAAAAAAATTGAACCTCAAGTACCTTTTATTATACAAAATATACACCAGGAAGGAAAGGAGTCTCACTGATTGGATCAAAGTTTCTGTATTAACTTGTTAATTTTCAATTACTATTACTACTGTAAGAGTACTACACACTATTGTTATTGTATGGAATGACTGGTAGATAGACAATATCGATAATTTAATAGAATAATTATTTCAAATGTAGTTTTTAAACATACCCAAAAAATGCACTAGTGTAATTTGTTTTAGATTTCGTAGGTACCTAAATAGTTGTAATTAATACAAAATGACTAACAAAGCAGTTTATTTTGCAACTACGTCGTCCACCTTCATGCTGTTTATGTAAAGAGAAAAAGCTAGTCCTTACACAGAGTCCATTGTTGTTATTATTTATTGCAGCGTCCTATTTGATTAGGCTACGAATGATTCTCTACTAATGTATGTTTAGAGAATGATAATATAAAACTGCACTAGCTTGTACATACAAAGAGTACAAGGCAAAAACATATTGTTTAACAGTGCATCTTCATATGTTATTACAAAAATTTGTCGTAGGGGATCATCGAGTCATCATCAGCTAATGAAACATGTATTCAAGTGTAAGATTATGATACTATTATTATTAATCCCGGATGACTGCAAACACATGTGAGTGAATATCTCAGTTTCTACTGAAATTATTTATGTACATTTGACAACCCAACTAAATTCATGGGCAATAATAATAATATAAAACTAATGTAATAATATGTAACCTTTTCTCAAGTCAAAATTGACAAAATTGAACCTACAAACGGGGGGGGGGGGGNAATAATAATATAAAACTAATGTAATAATATGTAACCTTTTCTCAAGTCAAAATTGACAAAATTGAACCTACAAACGGGGGGGGGGGTATTATCTGTAAAAATCATGAGGCCTGCAGAAAAGTTTACAGAATTCAACTATAATATATATATATTATGATAATTAATATACACATACAACTTCGTTTAGTGTCAAGTTAGTTACTTAGTTACGACTTACATAATAATTTACGGTGCCAACTATATTTTATTCGTATTTAAAAATGAAAATGCATGTACGTATCTGGGACATGTATATCTGTGTATTAAAAAACAGTGATTGTTCAAAATTTTTGTTCGTCTCTCTAATGAATTCCATTCAATTTCATGGGGAACATAACTTTTGCCTGCATCCACATCATGAATCATGATCGTTCCAGATTCCGAAGGAAGGAATTGTCATTTTCCCAAATTGCTCCCTTATCTTGTTTTTTGTTATGAATTTAATCTAAACCGACCGACTCTGTGGACCATAAACTATGGAACGTAATTGGAGAAAGCTAAGATTAGCTAACATGCATATGCAGTATGCTTTCTCCCGTTGTTGCTGTATGCTTACATGAGTTTTCTGCACTAAACATACATAAATGATTTTATCAACGTTTCTGCACAAAATAAATGTATACGCAAATAAAGTGTGTGTATTTAATACTTGTCTTGGGCGTTAATGTACAGAATAACTACGTAAATAGGTAACTAATTTTATAACAATACTTTTTTGCAACTCTCTAATAGTTGAATTATGGTAGGGAAAGTCATGAAACAGACTTTTGATCTATTTTTCTAAGAGACTGAAGGTAAATACATATTTTTTTTAAAAAAATTAAAAGTATCCAAAATAACAATACTACTATCACTGATCATCATAAGTACTTTTCAAGCTGCAAACCTTCATAAAATATTCATGATGAATCAAAAACAATTTATTACCTTCCTTTTCCTTTGAATAAATTTTCCATCTAGGCTCATTCTCCAACTCTCCTCGCCACTATGTAACAATTTTTTAAAAGCTGTGAAATAACATTTTTGTACCCTTGTTACTGTAGTATAGTAACTACATGTATGTATTTACAGAAAAGAGGTTTGCAGTACTTGAAAAGAAAATTTTCATATAATTTTATCTCTACATAGAAAACATGATTAAATTAATTTTTTTACTATCTTCCTTTCTACATGATCCGTCGAGTTACAAAGCTTAAAGTTTTCTATAAACAATCTATAATGATATTATACTTTATGAAAGTAACTATTTAAAATCTTTATAACAAGAGCAATATAAGATAAACCTCTCAAATAGTACAACAACAAGTAGATGATCATAAGTTGACCAATTTAATTGAAACATCTTACATAGAAATCACTTTTTTCAAGTACATCAGATCTGAATGAATTTTTTTTCTTTTTTTACAAGAACATTTTGTGCTCCAAAACACATAGATTTTTTTTGTTGGTAAACAATGAGAGTCTCTGATCACAATTTTTTTACAAAATAATTCCAAATCACTGAATTATGAAGAATATTCTTATTCTTATTCTAAAATACATTTATGAAAGTCGTGAGCACACCCAGCGTGTCTCTGAAAGTGCTCAGAGAAGGATTATTTTAGTAGTACTATTGCCAAGATTGGCCTGCCAAACAAAGTCTCTGATAGTACGCTTAGTTTTACTGAAAGTTGTGGTACAAAGAGAAAATAGTTGTAACTCTATAATTTGCGTACGACGTATTATATCAATATAGGGATATGATGAGAATAAAGATTTTAGCTTATGACAAACATGCAATTTGTGCTGCGGACCATTTTTTTACGAGAAGAAGATTGGGTTTCATAAGTCTTAGAATTTCTTTAAAATACTTGAATTATGGCCTCACGTCCCTTCCCAACTCCTATCCACTTAACTTTAAAAATACATCAAATAACATGTTAAAGAAAATTATAGTAGGACGATGATTGTATTTGAAAAAAGTCATATGTAGGAAGAACATACCTGGAACTTCAACGTAAGATTCAATATATTTAACATAGTTTTTCGCCTCCTCTGGAAGATCCTCAAACCGTCTAACGTGGGCTATACTTTGTTTCCAGCCTTTCATTGTATGGTAAACGACCTAAACAAATCGTATACAAATGTTTCATTAAAAATTCCAAAGCCTTATGATTTTCAAACTTTACTCTTAGATAATAATTGAATGTTTCAAGTACCTCTACATTCCGAAGTTCAGCTTCAGACGCAGGATAGTGTTCAATTAATTTTCCATCAAGTTTATATTGATATCCAATTTTAATTGAGTCCAGCTCATCCAATATGTCCAACTTTGTCAATGCAATCCTGAAATAAAACGGAAGGATATTAAATTTTGATCATATGATTTTTTTTCAAAAGAAAAGTAATGAGTAAGTAATATTCCTTAAATATATTCGCTCTCTCCTAGAAATTAAAAAAAGTTGAAATTACCCCGTGTAGCCATTCACAGTTGTTGTGTATTGAAGAAGCGGAATATCCAGCCATCCACACCTTCGTTTCCTGTAATTGTAAAGAAATAGCTAATGAGCAATCTCAATAATATTGGAATTAGACAAATGGCTTTACATTTGAATGCTTCTACCCAATATATATTCAGATTCATATTTTCAAATAACCTCTTGGTTGTGACTCCAATTTCAGCCCCTTTCGTTTGCAGATGCTCTCCAATTTCCTAAATTATTATGGATGTGATTAATCTTTCATCAGATGGATAATAAACTAAGAATTTACATAAAAATTTGGTCCTATGTTTACCTCTTTCAATTCTGTCGGAAATGGGCCATCACCAACACGAGTCGTGTACGCCTTCACAAAATAAGAAATGAAAAATATTGTATTTTTTCAATTAAATAATAGACACGAAATACACAAAAAAAATTTGAGTAATCGTATTATTGAATCTAACCTTCACAACGCCGTAGACATCACCAATATTTTTTGGTGGTAGGCCAAGACCCGTGCAGACTCCACCTATACTGCAATTTGATTTTAAAAAATCATCATTATTCAGCATATACGTAGCAAAGGATAAGTGAAGACATTCCTGCACTTGGTTTGTTAAAAGCTATGATACATAAAAAACGATTTCCCACAAACGGGTGCCTACCTGCAATTTGACGATGTCACATAGGGGTACGTTCCTACAACGGAAAACATTAAATTGATCAAACAGGAAAAAAGCAACCTCGGCTCATCATCTCATGGCTTAATATAGGTGAAAGCTTTCAAATTTTTTTCAAAAAACTATTTTAAAAAACAGCTTACCAAAATCTATGTCAAGCATAGCTGCATTAGCCCCTTCAACGAGTACGGACTGTCCAGCTAAAGTAATGGAAAATTATAATTTTATGAGACCCTTTTCTTATTCTTCTTCCACAGTTTATCGACAATTAGTAAATGAGAAGTACTAAATATGAAATAAATATACATATTTACTCCAATGTACATATTTTTTGATTACCCCGAAGCACGGATTTCAGGTAATAGACCGTGTCTGCCACAAAGGGTCTAACCTTTAAAATTGAACAAAAAAATAAACATTCAGTAACTCTTCATACAATTCATGATACATTCCTATTTAAGTCAATAATATGAAACTATTATAAATGCAGTGCAGAGAGAGAGAGAGAAAAAATTGAATTGAATTAGTTATGATCCTCACAACAAACAACATGATTAATATTGATTTTTGTAACAGACATCCAATAATAATCCAACAGCATACACATATATCCATAAAGTAAAAAATATAATGTAGTTTTTCATACCTCTTCAGCAAGCAGCTTGTATCGTTTCAGCTCCTCCGAGACACTCACATCAAGTTCAGGAAACATCCTTTTGTAGGCCCTCACAAGCTCGGTGAATCTGTGTTAGACAGATTCCATTTGCCAACCATGCATACTTTTTGCAAATTTTGAACCGAGTAATCCACATAATGGATAGCTCGAAAGATTGATTATCCGTTCATAAATTTTTTTGTTTCACACAAACTACGAAGAACACGAAACCTACTTTTCTGAGAAAATTTCGAAGTCACCCAGCAGGTCAGCAACTCTGATTCCATTTCGACTCGCTTTACTTGCGTATGTTGGTCCTATGCCTTTCTTTGTAGTACCCAACATGTTCTTTCCCTTCTCAGCCTCTTGGAGTCCGTCAACTTTCTGCAAACACAATAAAGACATTCCATTATAACGTATTCAAAAAAAATCTATTAAGAAGTCAATGTCTCTACAATATCCTGTAGTGTACGGCAAAGTACTTACTATAGAACAATACGAGATAAACATACCTGGTGAAAATCAAAAACAAGATGAGCACGATCTGAGATCAATAAGCGTTTTTCCCAATCTTTCAGTCCTTTGGCTTCATTTTTATGAATCTCCTGTTAATAGTAATTCACAATCATTAATACACTAGGAATTCACAACAAAAATCACGCTTTCAATAGTATTCATTGTGAACCTCGAAAAGTCCGGGCAAATGTACGACAACACCATTTCCTGTTTCAAAAAAAACATTTTTTAAAATCATTCTTCAAGATCCAATTATACTAATGTGAGAATCTTAGTTCCCTAGTATTGATCACAACATTGTGCGTGCATACACATGAATTTTGGCAAAAATGTTCTTTCCATCCTACTACAGATTTTGCAACTTTTTTTCAAAAAAAAATTTACAAAGTACAAGTTGTAAAAAATCCTGAGTCCCTGTTTCCTTACAATAATATTTCATTGTATTTCACCTTGAACTCAACTTTTCTAAAAATCTAAATACAGAGTAGGGAGGAAGAAAAAAATACAAGTATAAGGAAACATAAGCTGTAAACATGTACAATACATAAGGATCAGTGCAAATGCAAAAATTGTACTGTCAAGTGATGCGATGATTACTCTCAGCCTCCTACGTAATTTCCCCTTTCTCTCTGAGATCTATTTGGCATAGTGCCTTTTTTCCCCTTCGGCACGATTGTATAATATATTGTATCAACGAGAGAGACAGAGAGGGAGGGGGGAAGGAAGAGAGCAAGCTTTTGTACCTATACATATAGATGTAATATCAGCTAGTCTTCTAGTTCAAGCTAAAGTAGACCACGTCTTTACTATATTAAAATAGAGCATGTTGTGTAAAGTACTATTGTTTGGTTTACATAAGGCATGAGTTGGTTGGGAACCCAACTATCTCCTGAGCTTAAAATAATTTCTTGTCCAAATAGTTGGGCCAGTTTCTACCGTATAAATGTAGAGAGCCGAGTGGAACAAGGTGCAGTCACAAAGAAGCTACGAACAACCTAACACGTACAGTTTCTGAAGCACTCTCTTCTTCTTCGTGTCGCCTTCTTGTTCGTCTAGTATATAAAACATTAATTGAGCTCCGGGAAAAATCTCGTGTCTCTTTCCCTTTCCTTGACCTCATGTATTTTAGCTATTGTGAACATAACGAGATTGAATTTCAGCAGCCCATATTGTCTGTACCACCATTCATTTCGTGATTAGACACTCATTCTCTTTTTAACTCTGATGAGGACAACCAAATGAATCCTTTTTATTTATACATTTTATGTACCCTCCCCCTACACATACACATTCACCTATGTAATGTATCATGATGTCTTGACCTCTAAAGGTTAACTCGGTCATCAAGAAAACAAAAAGTCACCCTGGAGTTGCACTGACGTCCGTGTACAAATCTGATGATACGCTGTACTACCAAGAATAATTATGCTACTCCGTCCCATTCATGTGTTTTGAAAATTTCATTGAAATCTTGTCTACAGGGATAATTATTATTGGACGAGGGTGAAAAAAAACGAGTCCTTGAAAATTCCTATTCGTGATCAGCATAATTTTAGACATACTCTAGAAGAGTCAATTAGCAGAAATTGTATAATAAACGTCGAATTAATAATCCTAGAACTAATGATGAGGATAGATATTGTTCTTTATTCTTGTATTAACACACTCTTGTAAGTTACGAGCCGTTTTAATGTCGAACGCGATACTACAATAATGTCAACATGAACCAACGGACTGTCTACAATAAAGAGAGACCAAACTGTGTAAATGAAAGGATAAACTTTGTTCCTTTCTCTCTCTCTCTCTCTCTCTCTAATTTTCATAGCTCAACTTTTTTTGCGTCTCGTGATCCCTATTACGTGCTACAAAGCAAAAAGTTGAATAGAATAAAATTCTAACTAGACGAAAAAATCAACCCTAGTATAGGACAACTATTAAAAATCTGTTACACTCATGTCTAGTCTCCAGCCATGCCATCCACAGATTTTTTTTGAATCTCAAAGAGGAAATATCAGCACACACAATGAGGTATTCATCATATTACTAGTCATGACAATGCACACATGTAATCTAACTCTTACAGGGAGAGAGTCACACATACTAAATGACTGTGTGCGTGTGTGGCGACTGATCCTTAGGAACGTTTTCCAGAGTGTGCTTACTTTATGATCATCTCATTATTTAAATCGTCAATTTGACAAATAATATGGTGTATTTAAATAGTAGGAGATCAGGTGCAAAGTACAAACATCACTGTTTAAACCTTCCTATTTAATTACATTCCTAAATCATCCTTCGTTTTTTCCTACGCCATCATTTTATTCTCATTCCAGTATTGTAAATTATTGTTACGTCAATCAACAGATTTAAAAGGTAGTATTCGCGTGACTATGAAATTATCCAGTTAAAAAAAAATTCCACACCACCTGCTCAAACTTTTCGCTTATTTTATAAATTAAATTATGTGTGTGCGTGTCACAGTCCCGAGTTCCATGACCTTCTAAATTCATTTGATCGTCTCCAGAATCATTATTTTTACATAATAATTCTGTTCGACTTGATCTCAAGGGAACCATTTGATTAATTACTGTATGAAGGTTTTGAAAGGATAAAAAACTTTATTTAATTATTGTGTGTACCTAAAGAATCTTCAGTCTATTTAGTTTAAAATTCGAAACCACTGATAAAATGTATTGCAAACATGTTGCAAAAAGAGTAAAATACTCGCAAGCTTCATGAATGAAACAAATTATACTAAAGTACGTGTATACGTCTAAGTTGTGATAAGTGGTTTTTTTAATTTTTAACTTACCAATGATGGATTTGCATTTTGGATTGATGATGCCGGATGGCAAGAGATGAAAATCATACTCTTGATTATCCACAACCACTGTGTGACCAGCATTATTTCCACCCTGCAATGGAAGGAAAGTTTTGATTATACATGTTCATGAGTGCATTACATGACATCACCCTAACTGATTTTGGACTCTTGGAACGTCTAAAGTTTAAAAAAAATATTGATGGGGTAGATTGATGACCCTCCACACTCCACAACATGTATCTAATAATTTCATTGCATAATCTACAAAAATCTGACTAATCCACATTGCATTTTACATGTAATCTTGTGGCACTCACTGAACAAGATAAGAAGATAATAATAATAAGCTCACAAATGAGTCCTCATGCTCATCACAGACAGTACAAGTAGTTGGAGTCATAAAAGAGGCACGCGAGAAACATGAGATCTGTTGACACTGCTTGACAATTACAATATACAACTACAATTTGCCAACTTAAACTAGAAATATCCGGCCTGTCTCTCCTTGCTCTTACTTGACCATATTCTATACCAACGGCAAATAGCAATAAAAATCATCAAATTTGACAAAAAGAAAATATGCGAAAAATTGATATATGCCTTTCCTACACTATTTTGAAAGTAGTATTTTCCCAAATTTAAAAGTGGAATATTATAAATGTCCTCTTTTAATTTTGATTAAAATCTATATGGAACTCGTCTAAAACGTTCAAAGCGAAATGTCAACTAAATTAGAACAAAAAAAGTAACTAAAAAGAACTGTCTTTGCCCCATAGTTTCAAAATAAAGAACCGTAGATTAATACAAGACTTGTCAACATACCTGACAACGGCATACAATGTCCACACTGGTCGCAAGAAGATCCACCAATTTCCCCTTCCCTTCGTCTCCCCACTGAGCTCCAAGGACAACGGTGACCTTAGTAGTCGGAATCACTCCATTGATTGGCCCATTACTTCCATTCGTGTAAACTACTTCCGGATTACTTCCCATGTTTAGGACGTAGACTGACTAGATTTGGTCAAATATAAAAAAAGAGACAAAAGTTTAGGAATTATACAAGAAGACACACAAATTTATCCGAATATCCATTATGATGGCACTTGCTACAAAGGTTTTTTTTCAAAGGTCCATGTAATATTGATGATAGAGAGAAGGCGGGTAAAAAGAGGATATGGGAAGAAATTGCCAAGATAATTATACAAGTACAACGCAGGATATTAGAACAAAATTTTGAGTGATTTACCGAAATTTCGAATCCCTACTGTGACTGTCAATGTATGTCCTCAGGAGAGAGGAGTCCTTTCCGGGCAGAGGACCAAAGAAAGCAAAACCCGCAAAACTAACTCCTTCGACTTTTTATAACATTTCCAACCGATGAAATGAAGAAAGGCGAGGGGTTGTGAAAGGTGCGCATGTATTAGTATATCTCCTCTTGTAGTTCCCCAGTCCACGCAAACTTGTAGCACGTTGATATTTTGTACTCCATGATATTCATAGTAATTATAAAGTAAGTAAGACGTGTTCAGACAGAACTCCCTATTAACCCCACATTTTGTACACATGGGGAATGAGTCAATCAGGACGAAGATAAAAAAATTTATAATAAGTCATGAGAGAGGGTAAGTAATAGTTGCCACAACATGCATGCTGTTGACGCTGTAGCGACGACAAAAGACGACAGAAGACAAAAAATCAGACATTTTCTAGAATATCACAAAAAAGGATTAATAAGTAAATATTTACTTTATTAACAACAACTCGTCACTGTACTACATGAGATGTTGAGATGTGTATTCGTGTACATGTATAAAAATACAAATACACACACTCAGCACAATGATAGGCCTGATAGGGAGATACCTTGTATATTTGTTTGTGCATACATGTGTAATCCACATGATGTTTGTATAAAAATAGTTTATATAAATTTTGTATTTAATTTAGAATGCATCAATGTGTACGGTGCATGATCACGATTCCACAAGAAAAAAAACTTGTGTCAGTTGGTTGGAATTAACTTGAACTTTATACTATTTAAGTGCTTAGTGTAGAACGTAGTAGACCGCATGTGTCTACATCATGTATATGAGTAAACGTACCTACTTCTTTTTTTTACTTTTTGATGTGGACTTGATGTTTGACTTGACTTGACTTGGCTTGGACAGGACGAAGTAACATTGCTTCTCCTTTTCACTTGGTGAGGTTTTGTCTGTCTTGTACCTGTGAAAATATCAATTACAATATAAAAATCATAAATGGGCATGTGCTGACCTAGTTTGATTTGTAGAGAAATATTCATTGTAATTTCTTTTTCAAAAAAATAAATGTGTATTAGATGAAACAAGTAGTAGTAGTGGGATAGCATCCTTACCCAATTCGTCTAAAAAATTCGACACCTTTTGCATTGTGTTTAAAAACGGTGAGGATGACTTTGGATAACCGTAAATGGGTAGAAAAAGATTCCAATGTCCTCATTATATGTTTTCCCAAACCTAAACTCCGGACGTGAGGTTCGAGTTGCACTTCATAGCTGAAAATTGAGTATAGATGTATTTCATTGGCGTTATCATGTATGTACTCTTCTTGATGTGTATTTTTCACATTTAATACTACATACCAGTACACAACTTTACAACCATAGTCCATATCAAGTCTAAAGTGGGAAAAGGCCACAGGTTTCTCATTGATAAATGCAATTATGTATCTTGCTTGTTCTTCCGTCATTTCCTCTTTCTTTTCTTCAGGTTTCCAACCCCATGAACTCTCCTCGTACCTAATATAGATAATTTTTTTCCCCAAAGTTAATATCTCATAATCAATCATGTATGAATTGATAGTTCTTGGAAAAGCATACATAGTTTGCACTTTTCATGCACGTGAACATAGTGTCAAAAATTCTACTCCATGCAAATCAATTTGAATTAAGAATGAGGACTTTGTACGCAATCAATCATTAGCCTTTAGTAGTAAACTAGAATTTGCCGACGCGTGCATAAGTCATTTTTTTACACTACTCCATACTTAAATCCGATTGAGAAATATCACAAGTGGTTACATCAAAAAATGTGCTGATTGAACCAGACGGAGGAATGTAAACATGATGATTTGTGTAGTAGTACTCAAAACTCAAAGTATGTATACTTACTGACGCAAACTACAAACTAAACATGACAAGTACAACAGAATTTTCCATCACATACATGGATCTCATGTTCCGTTCCATCAGGTCCAAGGTCCAATCCAAAACATCGCTCGGCAAACTCGCTACAGAAAAATGCTGAATCTCCGCCGTGGAACCATCTTTACAGGTAAAATTACGAAAACTTTCAGCAAGTGTCAATGGATCTTCAGCGTACCCGTCAATGCCCGCCTTCCTGTAAAACCCGTAAAAAATTGTAAAAATTGAGAAAAAAGCGACATGCAAATGACTTTTGTACAAAATCTTTACCTTGAAGAACTCATCTTGTTAATAATGATGACAGGGTCAAGTAAGTTTTCCGAAATTAACAAGAACAATAAAATTTGACGAAAAATCTTTTTCTTTCCGTCGAAAAATATGAAATTTGTCATGTGGTACGAAAGGGGAGGACCTTACTTCGTGGGGCCAATGGAGACGTCAAAAAAAAAAA
>WJFB01003349.1:0-13585 GCA_009870185.1 Pygmarrhopalites habei | reverse complement strand
GGGGGGGGGGGGAGAATAAGAGTAGAAGGTAATATATTCAGCAGGGGTCAAAATCAACAAAAATTTTGTAGAGTAAACCCGAAGAGAGAGAAAGCGGGGGAAAGACAAGGTGGATATAAGAATAATTGCAAACGGCAATTTGTCTGAAGTTCCCTTCCCAAATATACATCTTTATTTATCTTGTCCAGAAACACACAGCTTACTTCTCTCTCTGTGTCTCTGTATCCTCACAAAAGGATGAAAAGGAGGAGAGAACAAGATAAGTTCCGACTTACACACAGGCACACAGTCAGAGTCAGAGAAACTCACAGATAGACAGTCCTAAAAACGTTCTGTTTGACGATGAGAGGGAAGAACAAGTCAAGTTGAAGAAGAAAGTCTATTCTTCATCTCATTCATTGAGAATAGGTCGCTACGTCCTGCACATACATGAATAAAATGAGAAAAGGAGAAAGCGGGGCTCAGCCATACGTTCCTATTTATACATGTGGAGAGAGAGAGAAAGACTCTGGCACTGATTTAAACAAACTAGCTTTGAAGAAGGAGGCAGATCAGGAGGCGGAATCAAAGCAGCAAGATAAACTAAGCACTTGAAGGATATAAATTACAACTTGAAACATTTTCAACACATCTTTCTCCATATCCATCCCTCCCTCTCCACCCTCCACACATATATTACATACAAACTGCTGTACACGAACAGTGAAAGTATAGAGCTTTCTTTGTGACTTTATCTTTCCAACTTTTCACACTACTCTCTCTCTCTCTACTATGAGAAAAAGATCCCTTTGCAGAGAGAGAGCACAAGAAGGTTTTTGGGTAAGAGAAAAAAGTGGAGAGAGAAGAAAGTAGCAGAGAGTTTAATCTTTCACAGGTGAAAGTTTTTTTCTCCTTCCTTCCTCACATTTTCTTGCATTCATCCGCTTCCTCTACCTTCTTTCCTTCTCCTTTCGTCCAATTGCACAAACAAGATACAAGTTGAAATACATATACTCGGTGGCGACAGGGGAAATGGAAAAACAGAGAAACAGTCCGAAAGAAGAGAAGTGGAGAGGAAGGTGGACGCCATAGGAATAAAATGAGACAGAGCAGGAGAAAAAAGACACGAGAGAGATGTTGACTGGCTAGACGATGTGACGGGTCCTCTTTACCTTCCTCTCTCCCTGTATATCCTATATGTATCTGTGCGCTTGTTTATGCTTATATAGTGTGCACAGATTTAGAGTGTGACGACCGCAAAGGTCGTCACATGAAAAAATGTCCCCCAGCAATTTCTCCACTTTTGCTTTGGGACATTTTTTATTACACAGACACATACATTCACGGAAGACACACTATACTCTTGATTTTAAATTGGCCATGTCTCTCTAAGAGTGTGGTGTGTGTGTAGGAAGAGAGGAAAAGGAAAGACTCCAAACACACGTACACTCCTTTCACTCTCTCACTTTCTCTCTCCTCCCATTTCATGCTAATTTTGTATGCAATGCAAATGCTCACTTTTCCCTTCCTTCCTTACTCCTCTCCATTTTTCTCTTTTTCTTTTTTAAACACTTCAATGTAAAAGAGAAAAGAAAATGGAGGAGTGTGTGTGTGTGAGGAACCATGTATTTGCATTTGGTCAAAATTCCAAAAAAGAAGGCCCTTATTTCTCTCTCTACAATTTTCTTTCAGACTTTCTCTATCCTCTCATCCTTGTGTGTGTGTCTGTGTGTGGTGTGTTTCTACAGTTTGTAGACTTTTTTTCTTACGGTTATTTTCATTGCCCTGGCGGCATTTCCTCCACTTTCTCTCTCTCTCTCTCCATTTTTTGCGCTTTCCCTACTGCTTCACATGCAACGCAATGGATGGATTGCGTTTGCAAGACAGGGAATAGAGAGAGGAAGGAGAAGGGAGAAGGATAGAACAAGACACAACCCCTGGTTGGTTAGCATGCCAAAATGGTATTTCAACTCTTCGACTCTTCCGCTCACAACAAGAATACAATATGAAAGGAGAGAGAGAGAGTGAATGTAGCACACACACACAAAGAGAGTATGTCTTTATACTTTCTCCTCCTCTTCATTGAGACTGTATTAAACTGTTCTCCCCTTCTTTTTTCGTGTGTTGTTGTGCATTTTTCGGCACTTTATACTGAACAAGAACCTCACTCCGATGCAAAAATGGAGAGTAGTGTATTGGCTACAATATTTTGTCATTCCCCCTCTCCTCACCTCCGTTACTGTCTGCTGGATGACCGAGGTCTAGGAATTGGGCAAAAAACACACAACGTTGAAGGGAGTAGGAGAGTCTAATCTAATAATTGTGAATCCTCCATGTCCCCAGTTTATTTTTTTTAAAAGAAAGAAAACGAGGGGGAGAGCGCACCTCCTCCTCATTCTATTCCCAGACTGATGTGAAATATACACACATGTACATTACACAAGATTTGGATACCACCAAAAGCCAAACTCAATTTTCTCTTAACCATGAATTCCCTTTTGTATTTAATTTTTAATGAATTCCATTTGCCTTCACATACTCGACATAATGTGGAAAACACACACAACATAGTCCACGAGAGTTTCAGCCCTACATACACAACACAGTCCACGAGAGTTTCAGCCCTACACACACAATCACAGTGAAAGAGGGTAAGGAGGGAGAGAATAAGGGGGGAATATGTTCATCATAAATTCTTTTCTGACCAACGACTGGACGATTTTTTATGTTTTTTAACCCCAAATTTTTGCCCCTCCCCACAAACCCCAAACTCCATACACACTACACACCCACAAAGTGGAGGAGGAAGAGAAATGGAAAAAAATTGGTGACATACTAAGCCTCCTTTATAATAACAGGATTTGAGCATTTGCTCCAAATAGAATAGATAGAAAGAAAAGGGAAATTTTTTTGGCTGCAAAGACTGCGAACGGAGAAAGAGGGAGAATTTTGGTAAAAGCCTCTGTCACAAATGATTCTAGTAGTTTCCAGCTGATAAATTTTTGTGTGTTCTTGTGTTGTGTGTACTGTCTCGACTGGAATATGTGTGAACTGTGTGTGTGGCTGAGGGAGAGAGAAAGAGAGAACTACAAATGAAGAATGTGTGGTCAACCAAAAAACCCAGTTTGTATCATCCATTTCAAATGGAATTACCCATTTATTTTTATCCCCTCGCACTCTCTTAATACTTTCATATTATGTCTCATTGTTTGTATGTGTGTGTGTGTGACTGGTGGCTGTGTGTCAGTGTGCACTCTGTATGTATGAGGGGGTGTGTTTCGTACAGATTGGAATTTCCAATGAGAAATTGACAGAATTTGTTAGGAAAAACTTCATTGTCAATTCTGAGGAGGAGAGGAAGAGGATTCTGAGAGTACAGCTGGAGCCCCCAGAGAAAAAATACGGAGGAGGAAGAGAAAGAACCAGACGAAAGGGAAAGGAAAAAAATAAGGAATTTGAAAAAAAGTTGGAAAATTGTGGCCTTTTGCAATCTTTAGACAAGAAAATACGGGATTGCATTGTACACCTACAACCACAGAGCACTAGTAGTAGCAGCAGCAGACGAAGGAGAAGAAGAAGAAAGAATCCAAAGAAATACCCGCTTTACATTTCCTCTACTTTTTTGTTCGTGAAAGAAAGAGAGAGAGAAAGTGGGAAGAGGAACTGTCGCGATTGCTCTTGGTCCAAGTTTCCTTGAATTAATTCCCTCAAAATCCTTTCCACTTTGAAGACGAACAAGTCTAGCCCCCTGTCTCATTACATTCTTACTCTGTCAGCCAAAATTTTGTCTGAGCCGAGTGGACTAGGAAAAAAACTTGAATGTAGCAAAAATAGGAGAAGAAATGTCTGTATCTTGAGTCTCTTGAATATGAGACACAATTAAAGAGTGTGTGTGTATGTGTGCAATTTGGCACTTTTCCACTTTCCTTCCGAGAGGGAAATCTTTGGAAATTTATTTTTTTGCAAAAATGGAAAGATATGTGAAAATTTGGATTTTTGTGTTCTTTCTTCCTTTCTATCCATTTTCCTCCCTCTCTTTATCCATTATATCCTTTAGAATGCGCAGTCTGAGGGCAGTTAAAGTGATAAGAAGAGAAGAAGAAGACAAAAGTGAAGAGGAGGCAGTGGCAAAAGGAACTTATGAGAGTGTCTTACGTCTTTGATTCCAAGAGTGGATTTTCCAAAGAATGTTGCAAAGAGCGGAGACTTGAGGCAGAAGACGGTGAAGCACAAGAAGTTGAAGACGAGGTTAGTGGAAAAAAGAGTAAGATTTTTTTTCCTGTCTGGACAAGACACACTGCCAGCACAAAGTCAGGAGAAGAACTGAAGTGACGGACGAACAGGGCAGAGTGTGAAGACAAGTTTTCTCCTCTATAAAATGGGAGAGAGAGACTCAACTTGGGACTGGCTGTTAGTTCCTCTTCCTACAGTGTACAAAATACACACACACTCTCTCAGTGCTGGAGCAAAGGCTGTGTGAGGTAGAGGTTATACTGGCTTGGCTGCTACCACTACCACCACCACCAAACCCAAATCGAAAGAGAGAGAGAAAGTAGCGTTGGCGCAATAGTGAAGAGAATGGTAAAATGAAATAAGGCCAGGCTTGCTTAAGGCAAGTCCTCTCTTTTCTCTCAATCTCATCCCATCTCACACACAACCGAGAACACAGTTCTGGATGGAGAAAGACTGGGAAAGGGAAAGAAAAAGAGGGAGAGAGAGAGACAGAGCATAATACAGAAGAACGCCATTGAATCCAATAATAGAATTTTCGATTTTACATGAAATGGGCCGTCCAGCCGCCCTTTGGTCCATATTTCAAAACGAAAATCATTCACAAGTCCCCTCCTCATCTTCATCCTCCGCCTCCTCTGCTTTCCCTCCTTATTACATGACAATGAACTTTGGCCTTGTTCAAATAAAGACCAAGATCAGTAAATGATCCAAGTCCACAAATTATCCGTGTCTGGATTTCATCAACCTTTAGTTTTTCTCTTCCAAGAGAAATACAAGATAGCAAAGAGAGAGATTTCAAAGATCAGGTTTCATTTTCTTTCTCTTTTCCAAAAAGTGTCCCTACTTTTATTTGTCAGCCTCTATTATTATCCCCGTCTCCCTTTTCTAGTTTAAATATGGAAATGAAAGGGACTCAATCCCGATTCTCACCCTCCCGTATCTCTCTTCTCTAACCTTTTCTCCACTTTCTCCACTACTCCCGCTGAAATGACCAACATTGGAAAACTTTTAAAGTTTGTCGATGAACGCTTCAACTTTCTCCAATTCATTCCCTTGTACAATATTATCCCCCACCGTTATGAGGACCTACATTATTATACAGAGAATAATTCACAGGCCCAAAGTCCCAATCTCACTCTCTCATCCTTATCCCCCGCTTTGAAGATCCAAAGATTCTTCACAGCAGCAGCAGCGTTTGAACAATCTCCATGAAATTCTCTCCATCCATTCCCCTCTCTTTTACTCTCAGACAAGAAACTAACAACTAAGGAACTGTGAGCTACTCCGTTTAATTTTGAATTAAAATCCAGACGATCCAAATTACATTTATCTATAGATTTCCCTGCAAATTCTGAACAGGATTATTTTCATTTTTTGCAAAATATGCTCAGATTATACTTGGAATGTCGTTGGAAAGGAGGGGAAAGGAAATCCATCACATGTCCAAATTCCTTTACTAAATTCCCTTCTCAGCGAAGAATGACAAGGAAAAAGGGGGATCAGCTCTTCCTGTTATTTCCCTTGTCGTCTGTCTCTGGTGGGTCTCTCTCTTGGAAAAAGAAACAAAAAGGTAGGAGCATAGTAAATATGATAGGAGAGAGAGAAAAATGCTGGCTAAAATGCATCAGGATTTGGATAAGGATGTCACCAATCGTATCAAATCATCATTGATGTCTTGGTGTTTCCTTGCTTTCTTCCTTCTCCCTAGCTCGTCCGGGAAAGGTTTGAATCGTTTTGTGGGGAAATTTCACAGAAATGGAATACACGCTGGGAGAAAGTGAGGTAGGCAGAAGGAGTAAGAGCGAGAGAGAGAAAGCGAGGCAGTGGTAGTGTAGAAAGGGAAGGAGAGTGAGTGTGTACGTACGATCGATAGCACTTTCTTTCCTCACGGCCTGCCACTCCACTAGTAGAGGCATTTATACGAATTTCAAACTGAATTCACAACACTCCACCTTCACCGTAGATGTAGCTTCCTCTGTATTTTTTTCCCGCACACTAAAAAACATCACCTGAACACCTCAGCCAGTCTACCTACCCGGCTTCCCCTATTTTCCATTCCATCTCATAGCTAAGAAAAAAGTTGTATGTTGAAAACCGCCTTTGTTCATCACAAGTTTTTGTTGACTTGCCGTCAGCGTCCAAGCTGCACTCTCCCACATGTTTTCTTTGCTAAGTTTTTTTTGAGGATGAAATCTTCCTCCATGAACATACATCTTATAAAAGGAAATTGTTGGCAAGGAATTTTTTGGGATAAAATTGGAACAGAAAATAATAGAAGCTTTGTGTCCAGTGCACAGTGCTGGATCCCCTCATAAAATTAAATTGAGTTCACCCCAATATTCATGCTTCATAATCATGAAAGAATTTTTTCCAAGAGATTTCCTATTCGCCCAAAACTGAGATTCTCTCCTGCCTTTCTCTTTCCTTGTGTGCGTGTATTGTGTGTGTGTTTTTGAGCTTTCTGAGAGTGGAAAAAAGATTGTAAATAGGAAGAAGAAAATACGGAGGAGAATTTTTTTGGGGGAGAAATGACTCTATGGCTCACAAGTCGGTTCGTGAGAATAGAAACTTTTTTGGATTTTTCCCCTATAGCTAATGTAGCGTTGAATTGATTATTGACCGAGAGGGTGTAAGTTTTGTGTGTGTAAATATTGTGTGGGGAGGGGGCGGACAGGAAATTACTTGCAGGGGCAAGAGAACAAGTGCAGCTTGTTTTTAGCCATTGGTCTGGGGTGGGATACAAACACACACACACACACACACTGAGAGACACAAACACCAGCTCGGGCACACTTACATGCTGACGATGAGAGAGAGAATCCATAATATGGAGTTTGTAAACAAGACGGAGGGAATATGCAGAGATAGCAAACAGCAAATTGAGACACACACACTTTCACCCAGTGTGTGTGTATAGGCACACACTGAAAGAAACAGAGAAGGGGGCAGAGGGGATAGAAAAAGAATGGACGACAAAGTAAAGGACATTAGCAATTTGCCACTATCACGTTCACGTTCTTCCACGACCCCATAGACTCTTAAGACTCTTGAGGTACTTACTATAACCTTCCCCTGAAATTGAATGCTGAAGGAAAACTCATCCGTCTGTGTGTCTTCTTTCTTTCTCTCCCTCTCTTCGTGCTCTGCCCTCTGCTCTCCTCTGCCCTCCGTTTCCTATAACGATAATTGCACCTTCAACTCATCGTCAGCTTTTTCTTTCGTTTTTTCCTTTCCATTTTCCTTCCTTCTTTGTTCACTTTCATGTCTTATTTCCCAACTTTTTTCCCTCTCCATCCCTTTCCCTCTATTTTTCTCATCGTAAGTCTCAGCACATTCTTCCTCCTCCACCCGCTTTCCCTCTTATAATATCCATTTAGTTTTGTTTTCCCTGTTTCTCTCTCTCTCTCCCTCGTTTTCTATCTCCCTTCCTCGCGTTTCCCCGTATTTTTCTTCCACTATTTTCCATAAATGAGGGAGAGCACGAGCCGGGGAAAACGTTCCTAGCTAGGATTGTGTGTTTGTGTGTTAGACTTTGCACACACACAAGGCGAGAGAATAAAGAAAGGAGGGGGGGTAGAGAGAGAGAAAGTACCTTCATTTTACGACTCATATGATACTAGCCAATACAAACCAATGCAATGGCACCTTCATCTTATCTCAACCCCGTATCTCCGTCAAGATAATAAAATCCATCATTGAGTGACGTAGTCTAGCTTTCTCCCTCTCGCTAAACATTAATGTTAACGGGGTAGGAGGAAGGAGAGAACAGAAGGAGGCACACACACACATATCCCATCTTCATAGAATACACAGTGTGGAAAAAGGAGAGAAGAAGAGAAAGAGGAAGAAAAGCCGCTGTTGAATGTCCCTTCCTTCCAGTCTAATGAAATGAGATAGAAATTTTTTACAAGGGAAAAAGAAAGGAGGGCGGTCCGTAATAAAATAAGTAAATATCCCTTGTTTCTCTTCTGCTCCGTTTAGCTTTCACCTTACTCCCTCTCCAACTTTCTCTCCTTCCACCAGTATTTGTCTGTGCCTTTCCCTTTCTCTTTTCTGCATGAAGAATGCATGTGTACAAATATGCACACACTAGATATTACAATGGAGGTGGGGTACCCCGGGTTTTTTACGGTTACTCTCACTATATTTTTATACACTCTTCCCCCCCTCCAAAATTTTTCTTCATACCCAAACCATGATTATAGACAACCACACAATGTGAGGAAGCGTTGGCTGGAGAAAGTGAGAAAGAGAAAGTGTGTGTGTGGAAGGTGTGAGCTGAAAAGTCCATTGCCCATTGTATCGAGGGAAGCCGGAAGGCAGAGGAGCACCAGCTTGTCACTCACACTACTGACTTTCACATTCTCCTCCTTCCTCGAAAAATGACACCCTAACTTCTTTTATGTATCGGAAAGGATGCCCGAACACCCTCTCCTTCTCCCCTCTCTCGTTTATTGTGTATACGTACACATTTGAATAGGAGAATGTGCAAGAATGACACTTTCCTTCCTCCTTCTACTTCCTCATAATGGAGACTCAAAGCGACTCCCGTATTTCTTCTCAAGTCAGTCCGGGAACTTTTAGTCCACACTTTTTCTGTATTTACAACATCCGGATTTAGATTTGTAGGTCAATTTTGTGAGCAATAATGCACAACATAAAGCCATTTAAAATTTTTTGCTGAATCGAGCCACTTTCTTTGAAAAACTAGAGAAAAAATGTGATGACAGGGCGCGGGTTTTAAAAGAAGAATCTACGGTAAGTCAAGCTATGACGCCTTTACCTTGGCCCCGGCAACAATTTCCTTTCCCCCGATTACATTAAACTGGAGTAAAAAATGGGGTTGCTAAAAAGACGGGAGCCTACGATGAAAGTGACTGTCATCATCATCCATGGATAGTCAGTAGAGGAGGAGGAGAAAGAAAAAAGGCATTGAAAAGGTAGTCTGGCCATGTTTCTTTCTTTCTTCTACCCTAGGCGGCCACCCACAAAACCTTCGATAGAACTACAGCTTTGGAATAGAAAAAGAAGAGAAAATAGGGAACAGGAGGACCCCGCCATTACCATCACATCTTTTATGTCTTTGCCTTCTCTCCCCCTCCTCCTTCTTAGTCTTTGTCCATCTCCATCTTTTCTTTCAGCTTTTTCCTTTTCTTTCTCCCTCCACCCTTCTTCCTCTGCTTTCCTTTCGGCTGACTTTCACGTGCCAACAAATTCTCTCGGTTTCGTGTCAACATATAAATCTTGAGCCTATAAAAAACATCCTATTCTATCCAATGACTTGAAGCCCATTGACTTTACTCTATGGTCTCAGATTGCTGGTAACAATCCAACTTTAGACTATTCTCTATTTTCCTTCATCTCCCCTCCTTTCCTTTCCCCTCCCTTTCTTTACCTTTCTCCAACTCTAGGAGGATGAGGACTGTAATGGGACTGTCAGTCCCTCTTTTTCTCTTGTGAAGATGTACATGTTGACCTTGTCGTCGCCGTCGTCATGTCATGGGTACAACCAAAGCAATTTCCAAAAAATATTTTCAACCCCCTCCTCCCCATCTTTCTCCCTATTCTTCAAAAATTCATTTTTCTGTCTCCATCCATCCGCCAAGAATCAAATATATTCACACATCAATACCACCTTCTTCCTCCCAATTTCCATCTCAGTTGACTCAACTTTTTTTCTCTCCGTTTCCCACTCTCTCTTTTCTATCCCAGGAATAGGACGGAAGGATCGGAGATCAAATCAAAATTGAAGAATAAAACAAGGCAGAAAATTTCATTAAGAATATATTCCGTCAAATTTTTTTCTACTCTGTTATTTCTTGTGGTGACCCTGAAACCACGTCATGGGCCACAGTCATACACACACCCAAACGACCATGTGTATCCCTTGAACATCATTACACTGTATTTACAGAATAAAATCCACATTAAAATTCACATGAGACTGAAGCAAGGACGGTGATTCTGAAAGAATCCATTTTGAACAATGACAAGAGACAAAAAGTCTGATTGTCCGAGAGGACACACCAAACAGTTTTCTTTACTAATTAGCTTATGTATAATAATAAATCCCCTCCGTCTCCTCCTCCTCCCCTTACTTCACCACATTCTCCATGATTGAGTGTGGTTTTGTTGGTTAGGGTGGTGGAGGTGGTGGTGAGAGGAGGAGAGACGGAAGAGATGTTGGGGGAAATTGAATTATGCAGCACATGTTAAATAAATGAGAGTGGAAACGAGAAAGTTGGTCCATTTAGAAGTTGCCAATTCTAAATTTTTTACGACAAGTCCACACTACACACATTGTACGTGGAGTGTGTGAGTGTGTGTGTGGTCGGGTGGCCTCACATTTTGACGTCAGTCGGACGGATGGCTGTAGTTGTACTGAGATGGATGGAGAGATATGGGAGTGGATATGTTCAAAGTTGAATCCATTTCTCGCTCAACTGAAGTGCCAAAGATGAGAGCCAGACAGAGGCAGAGGAGGGAAAACCATTTAAGAAACAAAATATCATATGAGGCTGGAATTGGGAGTGTGTGTGTGTGTGTGGTGTGGGACTTGAGGGTGGACTAGTGGAGAATTAATAGTGTTCATTAAACTTGACGACTTGTACATATAATAATTATATCCAAAGTAATTTTGAGTGTGCAAGATCTAATGAGCTAATAATAACTTTGAGGAATGAGTGCACAACTTGGGTGCTTCTCTCTCTCCCTCTCTTTCTCTCCTGAATTTCTAAAATAGTTGCCTCCCGTTTCCCCTTGTCTACCCCTCCCTCCATCCTGGAGTCGAGGAACAATGAAAGTTTCTGGCGCAAGGAAACGCTCACTGTGGAGAAAGGAAGTGGAAGTGGAGGAGGAGGTCGCAGAACGTGCCATTCCTAAGCCTTGTACCTTCCATCCATTCACACACACACACACACACACACACAGGAATACGTAGAAACATACCCTACCTCTTTTGCCTTTTGTGTAATCTTGGTAAGATTAATTAGTTTTCTACTGGCAGTTCACACTCGCAGGACGACAACTCTGCTCTAACTCTGTACCCGGAGAAACCCGGGCAGATGAATTAAACGTACATTTCTCTCACTCGTATAAAAGCTCATGTGAGTGAACGTGTGTGTCTGTGTGTGCTTGACTGCCCAGCTCATGTGTTTGTGTGTCTGAGCTTTACCTTCTTTGACTATTAAAGTCCTAACCAAAACTGTCAAAGGAGGAGAAAGAAGAGGGAGGAGGAGATCGAGAATAAAAGCCTCCACGATTTAATCCTAATTCTCATTTTCAATGCTTCCACACACACGCATGGTCGTCCGAGAAATTGCAGGCAAGTCATACAAATGTAAATATTCCTTTGAAGAAGGAGGTTGTGCACTTATTTGCCAATAGTTGTAGGCGAGAGAGAGAAAGGGGAGACATGTCAAGGGCAGAAAGAGACAAATCACCTTTTATAATATATTTAGAGCTTTTTGCATGCATGCAAATGCAATCACGGATGATACCCTTTCCCCGAATTAAATTTAGAGCAGCCAATTATATACACAACCCATTTATATAACCCGTGTGTATTTATGTGTACAGGAACCGGGGGGACACGGAAGGTCAGGGGTCGGTTGATCAAAACCAAACCGAGATCACGTTCATGGAATTTCCTTTTCCTTTTATTTCCTTACATTAAAAAATTTTGGGACAGGACAAATTACCCGTAATTCCTCCCTGTCAACTGAGACCGAGAAAAGGTTTCTTTAAGCCTCACTAATTATCCACAAACATCCTTGGATTTCTCAAACTTCCTCAATTACACTCAAACGAATTTTGAAAAATGATGATGAACTTTTGTCTAACACCACTCAGTTGTCGAAATTCATTCCAGTTCAAAAATTTCGAATGTAAATTATGACTGGAGAAAGTCTCTCAAAATTAATGTGGATCACTAGGCAAGCTTTTTCTACTTAAATTATTAATGTGAATTATTGACGACCTATTTGTAATTGTATTTTTACTATTACTCGATGGCAATCATGTGCCAAAAAAATTCGTCTGTTCAAAATAGACTTACACGCATTACTACACATGTCTCTAATTGGACAGAGGTTCGAAGTGAGTAATGATGATTAATTCACAATTACCCTGTCATAGTAAAGCGAGAGAGAGAGAAAGAAATCACGTTTGAGAAGCCACGTCACGCATAAGCCGATAATGATGACTGTCAGGGCATGTCATAATTTTGGATTGTGTGGAGCTTTACCCTGCGTCCTGTATAATGGAGTGGATGACGATGACAAAGGTCCCAGTCAATACTCCCCCCCTATAGCCCTATAATGCATTTATGGCACACACAAATACACTTTACATTAACGTGTGTGTGTTCCACTTGGTTCTGCTCCCAATGCACAATGCATGTTCGCACAATTGATTACCTTTCTCAAATTTGTATGTACTATGTGTGTGTGATCGTTTGAGTGGACAAATGTAAACCAATAGGTCACATAACGCAATCGAATTTTTCTCACATCCCCCAAACAATACTATTTTCCCAAGTGTGTGTGTGTGTGTGTGCGGAGGATGTAGGATATATGCTGTGCTGGTGATATAAGAAATAGGGGGTGGAGGTTGATTGACTTCATGTCAATTTTCAACACCTCCCATTTTTCCACTTTGGCCCCGAGTGAGCTAAGTGCTGTTAAGAATTTAAATCAATAATTTTCCATCCATTCATATCCCTGAACAAGGAAAGTGACCACTTTCTCCTCGCCTTTTTCTTTCTCTCTCCCTCTCTGTAAGAAACAAAAATCTGACCACTTTCCACTTATGATTTATTGTGGGGCATAGTACCCACCCTCTTCTTCATGATTATTGACCTCATCCCCCAAATTTCTTAAATTAATAGAAAGGACGTCCCAAATTTTTGGCACATTTCGTTTTTTTACCACACCCCCAAGATCATTTAGAATCGCTGAAAGACTTTCTCCAAAAATATTTTCCCAGACTGAAGGTAAACATTTTAAGGAAGAGAGAGAGAGAGACGTTCGTCTGGAGTGCAGGGAACTGATAACTGTAAACTGCACACACATTCACTCACTCCTTTTGTTGTCTAATCCAAACTCACTTCTTTTTGTATGTGTGGAACGAGGACAGGTTACGGTGCTCTCCACTTTTTTGAGGACAAGTCAAAGTTGATGGTTTGATCAAAGTTGAGTACATATTTTAAGTGTGTGATGTATCTGAAGAGTAAGAAGGACGGAGGAAGGGAGAGAAAGAGAGCGAGATTCATAGAAATCACATGGGAGGACTGCCAAAAACTTTTCTTCCCGTTTCAACACCAGACCCCTTAAATCTACACACACACACACACACACACACACACACACACACA
>WJFB01003348.1:0-13592 GCA_009870185.1 Pygmarrhopalites habei | reverse complement strand
TGGATGGTCCACCTGAACTTTTGTTTGTTCATGGAGGACATTCAGACACAATAACTGATTTTGCTTGGAATGCCAATGAACCGTGGATCATTTCGTCAGTTTCTGCTGACAATATTTTGCATGTAATTTATCTAACTGCTATATTGTGACATCACTCCTAAATTTTTGTTGGATAGGAGGTACAAAATAATTGTTCATTAATATGTTTTTATCCTTATAATGTTTTTCCAGGTATGGCGCATGTCGGATGTGATTTATAGTCATGAGAAGACACAAGAGGATACTATTATCAAAACAGGAACTAATCCTAAAAGTATGGATGGAACTCACGCTCTTACAAAGGAACCCAAACCGCTGGGTAATCCAAATTCCGTCACTGAATTAAATGGTGATGTCATTACACCACCTGAGGAACCGAATGGAATTGAAGAGATTATTGTTATTGATGACGATGAACCGCTGACCAAGTCCATTGAATCTTTCCCTAAAGAACTCCTAAATAATTCCAACTGTCAGATTGATAATTGTAAAGAGGTTGATAATATGGAGATTGCTGTTGATAATATTGAGATTACTGTTGTTGACTCGAATCCAAGTATTCATTCTCAAGACACTCAAAGGTGTGTTCTTGATGTTGATGTAATTAAGTCGACGGATCCATCTTCTAATGGATCCCAAGCTACTTGGTACAATGGAGCTCAAAGCCAAAGCACTGAAAAGAAGGTTTGTGTACAATCATCCTCTGGAGATTTACAGATTTTTCTAGGACCGTCAAGGCTTGTAGAGAAAGGACAGGACGGTTCTGTTGAGGAAGTTGAAGAAGAAATTGTCGTCATTGATTAGACAAACTTTTCAGCAGCTCCTAATTATTAATATTATTGTACTTGTTTTTGATTAACAGAGAAATAGCTAGTACGATCAAAAAGGTTCTGGACGCTGTGGCGGCCGTGTCAATGATGGTGCCAAATCCGAATGCTCGGGCGTTGCTGGACCAACGTAAACGAGAATTCGTCAAATATTCAAAACGCTTCTCTACCACTTTAAAGGAATATTTCCGTGATGGCATGTAAGTCTATTTATACATTAAATAGTAATCACAAAGTTGTTTCAAGTTGAACAAAATGTTGTAAGTAAACTCAATTTTTTTGTGTTTTTTGTATTTTACAGTGAAAACCAGGTATACGTGAGTGCTCTGTATCTCATCAATCAGACAAATTTGATCATGATAACGGTGAAGGAAAGGTGCGAGTGAGATGATCTGATTTTCTTTTGTGTTTTTTATATAAAATGCATAGCCACTCTATAATAATTATAGAATTGTGAAAGTGCGAGTTACAAATTTTAATCTAACACTGAATATAACTTACAAAAAAACGTACTCGAAATTATTGCCATCATTATAGGGAGCATAAAATTAGATAATTATAGAAAATTTTAAAATGAAGAAAAAATTTTTAAGATAGACAACTATTGAAAAAAGAAGAATATTTGAATGATCGAAAAAAAAGAGAAGCAACTATATTTAATTGCCTACTCCATCTTATAATCAAGTGTGAAGTTGTAACAAAAAACGTATAATATAGAAAATTTGACTTGATAGTAATAATAATATTACCATAATAACTATTGCTAGGATTTGAGAATATCAAGTGCCTACTGCGTGGTACAATTTTTGAGATGTATAAATATTATATTATATATTACACACACAGTATATAATTCTGTAAAACATTATATAGTATGAAATATACATCAAGTTAGCAGTTGCCTTCCTCCTCCCTCCCTCAATTGTGCAACTTTCCCTAGTAACTTATTTTTAATTTTTATTATTGTATACTGTACATACTTTTCTGTAAAAAAACAAATCCTCATTAATTCCCTCTCCAAACTATGGACAAATATTTTTTTGTTCATAAATATACGTGTGTATTTAAAAGTATTCACATCCTATTTTAGCTGAAACAAGCGTATTAATGTCATATATACGAGTACTACGTTCACCATATTTAACTAACGTAGTACATAACGATAATAAAGTGAAATTTAAAAGAATATAAACACTGAAATTTCTCGGTTTATTACAAATTGTAATTTACAATTTGAGCCAAGACTAAGGCTCTCGCAAAATTTTCACTCGACCGCATTACCATTATAATTTTTTTATTGTCATTGGTGATGACAATCAATTTGTCAAAATAATTTTAAATTTCAAATGAAAGGCCTTGTGGAATCCATAATAATCGCCATGCCTTGATTTTCTTACGAATCATTCTCTATTATTGACTACAGACGAATTTTATTTTATTATAGAGGATCCGCCATAATAATATTATTCTATCATAGGTAGCTAATATTCTCTGTGTATAATATTCTCTAATTTGTCTCAAAATCCTTTCTGATCTTCAATACTAAACATTGTTCTTTTGGCAAGAAGGGATTCATAACAAAGTCAAAAATGAATTCGGCTAGATTCAAGACATCTCAGTCCTATTTTGACATGACGGACACTTACAGTTTACCCGAGATTTTAAAGAATGCCCGTTCCCAGCTTCAACATCAGTTTGGTTTATCCCATACACACACTGAAAGTGGAGTCTCCTTGTACGATCTGGTCCAAAGTGTACATTCAGAAGAGGATGCTGATGAGGATGAGCAGCAATTCTTTACAATTTTATCCAGGATTTTTGACAGAGTCTTGAGTCCAATCCGTCGTTTCCGTCAACCCCTGAAAGCCTCGTCTGACCCATTGAAGCCACATGCAACTGAAATGGAGACACAGGACATGGACAGTCGACGACAGGATGATGTGGACATTGAATCGAAATTAGGAGGTAGAGTGCAAAATCAAAGTATTACTCAGAATCTTCAATACGGTCTCTTGGACGAGAGACCTGAACTCAAAAACATTGACTCTGTCAACAGTAGTAGCCGAACAGTTGGAGATGTGAACTAAAATTTTCATTCCCCTATTAATTATTTACTTACTTGCCGAAGGGGCTCGTAGTATTATGTATATTGAGTTCTGTACTACCCTCTGGAAGGAAACAAATTTCGAATTAATCATGTCATTTCAGGTAAACAAATAAGGGAGTCCATGTGTGTGTACTTAGTGTGTCTGTTTTTTCTTTGGGTGATTAAAAGGGCAAACGAAATGGAGATGAAATTTGATGAAATACTACATGAAATTTCTTGTAGACAATTGAACCTGAAAGTTTGAAGGGTGTAACAACCTTCGTAGAAATCGTAGAATATAATTAAGAATTAATAATGTTTTCAACAGACTAGAGTGACTGGACTGGGATAATGATTTTAGACAGTTTTTTAATGAATGACTTCATGAAGAAGTTAATGAAGTACAAAGAATACTATAATGAGATTATCGCTCTCCCTCAGAATTCATCTATGAATAATTTGCAACCCTCACTAACTACTTTCTCTTTCTCCAGGGAAAAGTCGTCGCTCCCTCAAATGAAGGAGTTTTATTTGTGTACAAAAATTAAATAGGTAATGACTCCAACTTAAATGACAATTACAATCAAATTGTGTGGAAATTGTCATAAAGATATGTAATCATTGTGTCCTCGAATGTGAATATTAGCCGAAAATTGCGTACTTAGTTAATGGTTAGACTAAAAATAGACACAGGCAGTTTCCCAATAAAAATAATTTTTTAGGGTCAAAATTTAGATTTTAAAACACATTTCTACTGTAAAGTTTCAGAAGCCGGTTACAGGCAAATGTCTCGGGGATACCCCACTGTCCGTAATCATCTCTTTGAAAAGAAAAAGTTCTTTCTCCTCTTTTCACTCCTTCACAATAACTAAAAATATCCGTGTGTGTATTCTATTAGTCACATGTTAAAATTTCCAATTACTCAATGGAAGTTCCTTTATTAGAAATAATGGAAAACGTGCCTACAGTAATGTGAGTAAAATGAAACCATAAACGTATGTACAAAATTTGTGTGAGTGCTTTTATTTTTCCAGTCTTTTGGTTGTGTAGAAAGTTTGGGAAAATCAAAGGTGTGTTCTGTCAAACGCACAAATCCCACTGTTCTTCCATCCTATTCTGTGACGTTGATTAGGATCTGTCATTACCAGCCCGAGAGATTCTCCATGTTGTAGTACACGGATGAGTTGAGGGAAACAATCGAGACAGGCTCAACTGTCAACGTTACGAAAACAATTTTGACTCGGGGATTCCCTTAGAGAGAACAATAGGGGGCGGAAAAACAGTATGGAAGAGAAAATCCAGAAAAGAATGCCAAACGTCATGGTGAGTTTAAAAAAAGGAAAAACCAATAGCTATAGCTAAGGTATTTATTCTTAATCATCTCACTCTCACTCTCGTTTGTGTGTGTGTCTGTGGACTCTTAACACAAATGTTGAACGACTCTCAAAGACCATTTGGAGTGTGGATGACTTTCACCCATTGAATTTGAAAACTTTCTCCACAGACAAAATGAGGATGGCTCAAGTCTTCTGTATGTACTTATCTGAGGTCATGTCCAAAATTCCAATTTCCGACGCAGTCCTGACAATATAGTATGGTCATCATGGTCCTTCCCACACACACACACAATACTCATACATCTTTTCCTCATTGTCAAAGGGAAAGAAATTTTTTTAACACAAATTCTTCCCTTGGAACGTTGACAAAGGCTGAGATTCCATAAATGAGAAAAATCATTAGAGTCGGGATGAAAGCGTCATTAAAAAGTTTCACACACGCAAAATTGCGCGTCTCCCCATTCCATTTAACTCTTTCAGATGAAGAGACACACAAAAATATGAAGATGAGAATTCTTTTTGGGCCTATGAAAAATAATGAGAACTGAAGAGGAGATTGATTTTTTTAATGCGGTAATTTAAGAATTCTTTTTATTGTTTGGTTCATTAGCTGACTACAATCCTGAAGATTTTGAGAATGGCTGACTAGAGACAATTATTAAACTACTTTTAATAAATAATAATGTTCTATTACATTTTATGAACACTACAAACTTGGATTGAGTGACATTTTTCTTCGTTGTTTAGAAACAATTGAAACAGAAACTTTTTTAAAAAATAATACAATGTACAATTACATACTTGAATCTCTAGTTCAAGTCAAAAGGTATTTAGCTACTACTCTTTTGGGTTTGATTTACAATTTAATTTAATTGACTACTATTTGGACATGACGTGTTGTTATTACTAAGATACTTGTATTGATGATGATGTGGTGGAAGGTAGTTTTTTGTTTTGAAAAATAGGTTAAATATAATAAAAATCCATTTTAGTTGTGGATTATAAAAACCTATGTATGTTCAAATTGTTGGTGTAAGGGGTAAGGTAAGGGTCACTCCTTTTCCTCATGAAATTCAGGCAACAGCTACGAAATAATCGAGTTTGTCGACTTGCGCACAGGACTTTGCACTCTGACCCGCACGTACTAAAAATAATATTTTAGTTTGTAATTTCCATTCGATAGAAAATTGTTGAACTTGAACGCCGCTCACACTCATGCTTCATTCATAAAATCAATTCGTACACTTGTACAGTACAAAAGGAAGCACCAAATGAAGGCAAACGGCGTTCAAGTTCAACAATTTTGTTATAAGAGTTCATTTAGAAATTTTACCTGCATTGAAGTCCTCCAACCTCCCCGTCGTTCGTCAAGTCAGCCTCAGCTGGACTCACCCAAGTCAGGCTGAGAAAACCTTAAATAAATTAAAATTTATTTTTAAACCTATATTCTCTTTCCCTCATCATCATCAAGATATTTTAGTTTAACTTACAAATGACTAGCGTCACCAGGATAAGACTAAAAGCACCACAAGTCTTCATTCTGAAAACTTTTTCTTTCCTTCCTGGACAAACACAGAGAGAGAGAGATCAAAAGGGAGAATCTAGGGAAAATTTTTTAATGAAATGAATCCTTATCCACAGACTTTCAAAAAATGAGAGAACAATAAGAAGCAAACAACAAAGAAAGTGGATGATGATTGGAAGGGAGGGTAAAAATTTGAATTCTTCCTTTAAATTTTCTATAATATAGACTATATTATAGTCTCAGTCAGACTGAGGATCAAAAGGATTGACAGACAGGGAACTTTGAGCACTGAAGAAAAAACTGAGGGGAAAACAGGCATTCACTCACACAAGACTTGAGTCAAAGAAGAGAAGAAATTGAGTGGTAAATTTCGGACAAAAGTCTCGCCTTTTTATTTGAATTGACAGACCACTTCTCTCTAACAAAAGGGTGAAAATAAAATAGTAAAAGTATTCCATGCAGGTTCAAATTTGACAAATTTAATTAGTTGGACAATTATGTCAATGATGAGTAAAATTAACTTAACTTGGAAAATTCAAATTATGCTACAAGTTGAGACTTAGAAAAAACCTGGGTACTGGACGTTTAAATTCATTGTCAATCATACAGATAAATTCAATTAAACATCCGTCTTTATTCTAATTTGTTCCTTACGTTCCATTAAAACAAATTATCTAAATTTCGTTGGAGGGACGGCAAAAGGAGAAAGTCTTGTTGACTCTTTTTTTAAAAATTTCATTAGTGAAATGTAATTTAGTCCATCCAAATGCAAAGTTTTCATTCGCTCACGGGAATTGCATAATTATTGAAAGGGGAACCAGACACACGCATACAAAGTTTTCCCAACATGACTAATCAAATCAAACTATCGTCACTGTCAATTCTGAGTAAACTACGTAACTGTGACTGTCATTGATACGCAATAATGTGATTTCTTCACTGTCTCTCTTTTACTTTCCATACAACTGTAAAGGCTACAAGGGAGAAAATGCCTCACATTTTTTACTTCTTTTCATTAATATTCGGGTACCTCCGAATTTTTCCATGTGGAAAATTTTTTTGGTTAAGAAATCATACACACGAATACAAGGACGAATGTACGAGTGTACCCTTCCATACAAAACATCACACAATTCTTTATTCTGAAAGCCTCATTTCTTTGTGTGTGTGTGCGTGTGAAAAATATTTGAACACTCAACTTTAAAATGCAAACGAAAGAGGAAACTTTTAACGATTCTTTGAATGAGTCTGTTTCTTCTTCCGAGAAAGAATGTAGGCGTGGGAACGTCGGAGTACAATGTAAAAAAATGAAATTTAGCTAAAAACTTGAGGGAATTGCAAGATAGAGAAAGAAGATGTATATTACTTGTCGTATTTTTATTCCTTTTTATTGTCACAATAAGTCGAGTGTCTCTCTCACTTTCATTCCTCCAGTGAGAGTGAGTGCCTGGGTGGATGAGGGGGTGTGTGAAAGCTGGTGAAAGTATTCACATGTTGTACAACCCCCGCTCATTCATGTACTTCCTTATCAACTTTCGCCATGTTAAACATGGTGCAAAGGGTTTGTTGAATTTTCTCTCTCCTCCCCAGGAAAGAAATTCTTACTTTGAACAGACTGGGAAAATGTGGGCGCGTGTCAAGAATACAGTTGACCTGGAGTTCTCTCTCCCTCCCTCCTGATTTCCATAACTTGACTCACACTCTGGACATTGATGTTCTCTTGACTGTACAAAGTGGGCCTTCAATTTCTCCGAAAAATGTACACTATTCTTCTACTTGCATTCAGAATGCGTCCTCTCGTGTTTTTATGCGAGGAGAAAGTAAAAATGCATTCTCAATTCACTTTCGCATCAAGAATTTTCTTTTTTATTCCTCTGGAATCGCTCAAGCTTTCATAAGTACGTGTGATGGGATTTTGAAAAGAGTAAATGGACATAAGTTGCACAAAACAGATGGCCGACCTAAGGTGTGTTGATGACATGTGACTTACAGGACTTGACATGGTCCTTTGACTCTTGCAGAGACGGGGAGGAGTGCTTTCAGATTTCACACTCACCCTTTTGGAATTAATGTGAAAATCTCCACAAATGTTTGCATAAATGTCGCTCAGGATTCCCACTTTCTCCTGGAATTTTTCATCCTTTCTCGCTTCTTGTTCATACGTGTGGAGAAAGGATGTACCACGTGCCCTTCACTGCGGGGCCACGGAGTGTCGAGGATGAGAGGCAGTGCCTGAGAGCCACTGAAAGTATATGCGACAGACGATGCGTAACAAGTCGTTCTGACGCTTGAAATGACGCTTGAGTGTGTTGACACGATCCAACCGGCGGAACTGGAACTTTCAAGGCCGTTTCATAAATGGAGACAGAAAGTGAAAGTTGTGTAAGGGGCAGACAGGTACAGATCAACTGGCTTAAGTAGAGAGAGAGAGAGAGACAAATAGAAGAGAGAAAGTGGAGGGAAAACTTTTTGTGGCCAAAAATTCTCTCGTCCCATTTCTCGGTATTATTACTATCTCTACTTCCAAAACAAGAGTTAATCGTCGTCCTCAGGAAACTTTCTTTATTATTTTATGCACATGTATTGTTTGATTCTCTCTCGATGCAGTCAAAATGAACTGAATTTAAAAAAACTGTACGCAGGAAGGAATCGTAGAGTATTAGTTACTTTTGTACACTGGGAGTAATATATTCAGAATAAATTTTATACCGTTTCATTTTTAATATTTCCGACGAAAGAATTGTACAATTGTGTATATATTTGTCTGGCTAAGCTCTCCAGTAAGGAGTGAGCATGTAGATTGGGAATGACAAATAATAAAAGAAGTTCGGATGAAAACATACACAGATGTACATAAGTGAATGGTAGTGCACTACAAATAAATAAAATTTTATTGAATAGAATGGATTTCAATTTATTTCTTCTTCATCTTTCTCTATTTCTCTACACTGAGAGTGTGTGTGTGACCAGACAAAGAGAATCTAGGACAACGGGGTGAAAGTTACTTTGACTAGGAAGAAGGTATGTACATGGTCAGTCCGGGCGGTAGTTAATTGTGCTTTATTGTTGTATCTTGGTATTCACGGAGTCGAAAGGGTGAGAGGGAAAGGATGAAGAAGTTAAGTGTCGGAAGATGAGACGACGAACTGGATACACAAACGGGACAATGGAATATCCCTATTGACATTTAACACCCATTCAAAGACGTAGTCTGCCTTATTTTGTGTTTACATAGGCTAGAGGGGTTTCATTCAATTCATTCCCACACAGTAGGATGAAATGAGACAATTTCAGTTTCTTCTTCTCAGTCGGTGGTGGAGGTGAGTTCTGGGTCGTAGGATGAATTGATGAGGTCCATCAGTCTGTCAGAGGACAGAGTGTCGGGTCGAATGAGACTGAGGAGTAGTGTGGGATTCTGTGAATTGAACCAATGTATTTAGCATATTTTGATTAAATTTTCTAGCAGAGAGAGTGAAAGAGCGTGTGAAATGATTTGCATATTATTAAAAAACAATGCAAGATATTATACAAGAGAGAGAGAGAAAAAGAGTGACCTTGAAAACACTGGAACTTCGTTTACGGACAAAATGGAAACAACAATGACGAAATAGACGAGTACCACATTTGAGTTTACACTGTGACCCACAACTTTTCCAACCAGAAAATAAAAAACACACACAATTCAATTAGAAAGTTGGATTGAGAACAATTTTCAACTATCGAGTAATTCATCAAACTTAGGGAGCATAGACGTTCGGAGAAATCAATGTTTTTGTATGAAATTATTTTTTAAAAACTAACTTGTCACAGCCAATCCTTCCTCCTCCTCCTCCGTCTGCTCCCATCATGTCTTCCGCCTCTCCCATCTCCTCTCCAAAGCAACTACTGATGAGGAGGACAATCACAATTGTCAACCCTGCGAACGTGTGTGTTTGTGTGAAAAATTTCTTATGTTAAAAACTTTCGAAAAAAATAATTGAATTACGGAAACGTAAGTGTGTGGTGAAAGTAAAAATACGGTTTACCAAAAATTAGAGTCAGAGTATGCAGTGTGGAGTTTCTCATGATGATATGAATACTGGATAATATGAACGAAAAAGTTTTGTGTATTGTTGTCCCGGAATGGAGAAAGGTCGTCACAAAAATGTGTACCAAATTTGATTGTGAGGGAAGAAAAGCAACTGACCTCTGGTCAAGGGAGATCCGGACAGTTTTATACTCGAAAAGTCATCAAAAATTGATTTACAAGTGTAGGTTTTGCAAATTCGTTGAAAGGAATTATTATTGAATATTTTAGAGACAGGCAAATGGATGAAACTGGCCTGCACTCGTCTCCTGTCCATCAAATTACTTTTTACATTATTATTGCTCTGCTATTAATATTTTAAAATTCTAGTTCAGGAAAAGTAGAAAAATCCGTTCGCTTTTTATGATTTCTGAATCCCCTACACACACTTTCTCTACATTTGTATTATGAGGGATAAACTTGTGTGTATGGGATGAGCTGCATAAGTCTAACTTTAACATTATGACGTGTTTGAATAAGTAAAAGGGTCCAAGTGATCACTGAAAGGATTCCTTGGCTCTTGATATATGTATTTTGATAGTTATTGGTAGTCGGATTTTCCAAAGAAATAAAAAATTTGATCGTCAACTAATCTTCTTTCTTGCATTTGTACTTTTTATCCCCGTATTTTTGAACTGACCTCCTAACTTTCTTGAGTGAAAGTATGATTATCTTTTATCCTACATTCCGATATTTTGATGACCTCAATGCACAAAAAATGAAATACTTGTCCACACATATACTGAGTAACTTTATGCAAAAATATTTTTGTGAGAGAGAAGAATCAAGGGTATAGAACATATCGATATGTTCTATACCCTTGAGAAGAATGAGAAAAAGTTGAGCAATCATTTTTAATAAATCAATCATCATCATGTAACATTTATTATTGCAAAATACAACAAGAGAAGACCATGATCAAAAATAATGTCTAAGAACGTGTAGTACACATACACAATTTATACAATATAATCTGGACACAGTATGTAACACATAGTGTGTCTGGACACTTTTCCATTTCACAAAAAGAAAGATTTGGTCCGATAGGACAAATTACAGTCAGGACAGATCTTTTGATATTATCAATTTTGAAGCTCCTTCTTCATCCACTCACTAAGTCAGTCGTTTTTCGACTCCATTTCGACAAATGTCCATACATTTGTATCAACTTACAATAATTTGTATTTGAGATCGTAACTAAGTTAAGTTGAGCATATAATATTTTCTGACTACAAACTTTTGAGACTCCAGCGTTCTCAGCATCGTCATCATTTCCATAAATGAGACAGGAAAATGTAATATCCCACGCCACCCAATTTTTGAATTAAGAATTTTTATTAGTAATCAAATTGTTCGCATTGAATCCTGTCTTCTTCTTCTCCGCATTCTACAACGGATCAAGTCCTTGAAGCTAGAAATTTTACAATATTTTTTTAACAAAAATTAATTTACAATCTCAGAATAAGTGTCACTATTATAATGCAAATATGTAAATTAAAATATCAATTGAAGGTAAATATGCAGATAATCATAATTAATGGGACTGTTTACCTAGATCTGAAGCTACAGGACATGAAGGCGTAGAGTATAGGGTTTATAGCTAGTGCAAAATAGAATTAAAAACCATACGAGGTCAAAATAATTTCAATTACCTAATAGACATGGCAAGAAAAACATATCATTTTCTGTGGAAAAAATGTAAAGCTTCGACGCCGTTATTTAATTTCCCAAAAAATTTCGTAACTACCGTTGCTCCAAAAAAAATTTGTCAAGCATGCCAAGCGGCGTTGAAGTCTAACAAATTTATATGCTACAGTGAAGGATTTATTTTGACCTGTAGAGGTCAAGACAAGCAGTCACCCGAAAAATGACTCATTTAAATATTAATCAGAATGCTCTGAAAGATTTTTCCCCAAAATTTTAATTGTAAATTATTCACAGACAAAAATTTTCAAATATTATAACATACCACAGTTGACGTAGGTGAGCCAAAAACTGGAATAATATAAAATATCAAAATAATCATTATATTGCTTGTTTAGAAATTTATTCACACAAAGTAAACTTTCTTTGACCCGTACCTGAGCGGAGTAATGAGGAAACTAAAGTCACTGAAAAAGTTGTACTGTCCATACCTGTACATGTAAAGGCAATCCAAATTTAAAAAAAATATTATTAAGAAAAGTTACAATACAATTTGACATTTTAAAAATCAATTTAGTAACTCATACCAATTCTGAAATAATTTCCTAATATGTAGAGGAAGATTGAGAAGAGCAAAAGTGACGACAATCGTGATCAACATTCGAACAACAGACTGTCTCGGTTTGAGAACTTGGTCTCTCCGACTTTTGTAAAAATATTTTTGTCTATTGACCCGAATAAGGGTAGCAGTGGATGTCATTTCTCTCCCCACTGTCGTCGTTGTCGTCGTCGTCAAATTTCGATGAAAATGAGACTGACTCGTAGGATTGGTGTAGAGTTCAGTCACAAATGAAGAATTTGTATTATTAAAGGAAGTCTCTTGAGTTGACCTGTACTCGGGTGAGTCAAACTGTTCTAAACCATGCATCAAAAGATTGTGTCCATTCGTCCTAGTTTGAATGGCCCTTGCATGATGATCAAGATGATCTGGATTTAGTGTCAAATTAAATTGTTTGACAATCCCAGGTGTATCTGACAATTGAATAACTTCTTTCAAACTAGCCGTCTCAATCGGGATATCCAAACCCGGGGAAAAAGGGTCAGGTGGACTGTAACTGAATTGATGTCGATGAGCTTGACAATTCTTCTTCTTTTTACTCTTCTTCTTGGAATGGTGAAGAGAGGAAGATGATTTGACTCCACCATTGGATGTAGAAGACTCACGGTACAGCTTCCCATTATTCTTTTTACTATTGTAAGAGTCCCGGGAAGTTGAGACACTGGGTTCGGAATTACTCGTCGTACTGAATCCAGATGACAAGTCACTCAAAACAATCATTGCTTCCTCCCGACTCCGTGCAGCTTGCCCAAAATTTGTAATTACAGTCATTTTGGGTTGTTGAAGGAATAGGGGACTTCGCCATAAATAAAGTCCTACTTTTGTGTACAGTATAGACATTATGAGGAGGGGGAGGATAAAAAGAACGATGAAATATATCATGTCTGCTGTCCGGGAATTGTAAACGTTGAGTCGGGGCTGAAATGGAAAAAAATTGAAACACCAAAAGATGAGTAGGGAATTCCATGAATAAGTATTTTTGATATTTTCACACACACACACGCACACACACACAATTGTAAAGATATCAAAATGAAGACGCTTGATTTGTCATCCAGAAAAAATTCATATATTCTTTTGTATAGCATGCTGGAATTTCATTCCTTTTCCACCCGTGCATGTATAACACTTTTTCATTTTAATAAACTATTTTTTTTCATTCAATATTTTCGTCCACGCATCCCTTTGAAACTCATCTTTGCTTTGTCCTGTGTACTCGAAGACGAAAGAAACGAAAGTCTTTGCTTTCACTTTACATTTTGGAAAAAAACTCCCTCTCTCCCACATTCCCTGTGCTCTTCTTCCCGAGTATTTCTCGGGAAGAAGAGAAATATTGGAAAGCTCACATACACTTTCTCCATCTTTACTCATATAATATGAGTCATATTCTAAGCTCTTTCTACAGTATACTTTCTACTGTATATGTGCCATTCCTAATGTGGTTAATAA
>WJFB01003347.1:0-13596 GCA_009870185.1 Pygmarrhopalites habei | reverse complement strand
GAAGGATTACCTGCTTTTTTAAAAAAAAGTTTAAAAATTGTGTTTCACAAATATCAGTCAAATAATAATATCCTTGATGAAATTGTTATACAGGTGTACAAAAGAATTTGGTTACCAACAAATGGACAAATTGAGCCAATGCGCATAGTATATCGCATGCGTGGTTTGCTTGGAGATGCAACTGAAGAATTCGTAGAGTCATTCGCCTCAGCCACTGGTAAATAGTTATTTTTGGAACCATGATAAGATTAATTAGGTGTCAATGAATAGCTTTTGAAATTATGTTTTGTTTTTGTGTGCACACGCATTTATTTTTAAAAATTTGCAGATGGACCTGAAGACAACGAACTGACTTACAAATTGGCTAATGTACTTGTAGACTGCGGAGGACTGAAGGTATGATTGATTTTATTTGTATAGATTTTTCAAAGAAATCATTTTGAATATCTTATTATTGCACAATTAGTAATAAATTTTCTGTATCAACTTTATTTATTTTTGTATGTTTCTTAGGTCGTGTTGAATTCTCTTGGTAAGTGGTAACAATTTCTTATTGGATAACGTAATTTATAAAAGAAATTTCTGCATAAAATGTTGGTTGCAATAAGAGAAACAAATGTTGAGGGAATGTAAAAAAATTCTGACGTTCTTTTTACAGAGAATTTAATGAGTCTCCAATTTAAACTATCGGGTGCTAAACCACTGATTGCAGTGAACTTTAAATTACTTGGTTATTCATCCAAAATTAAAGCTGGTCGCTTGGCACTTCTTGATCCTGACTTGAATGCTGTGCAAATTTTACTTCCTGTTTTAAGACTTTGTTTGGAGTACGACTTGATTTACATGCAGGGTTCGTCTGGTGTTGTACATTTAACGGATCAAGTTCTTGAGGTAAATTTTCTAGTGTGTTTGTATTTTCATTTAATCCAAATAGAATATTAATTTTTCATTTGTGTTGTTTTTCTTTGGTCGTTGCGCAGTTATTAGACACAATATTGAGTGATGCGTGTGCCTTGGAACCAGTAGCATTTGAGAGATTTGCCAAGTCAAGAGGTTCAATTGAGGAGTTTAGTAGTTTACTAGCCTTGACCCAAAAACTAAAGAATAAGCCCAGTACTGCCACAACTACAACTCTATTCAAAGTTTTAGCCGCCTTAGCTTACACGGACAAGGAGAAGATGACAGCGATATTTGACATGTACAACGATTGTTGGGATTTTGTGTATTTCATTGATGATCACACTGCAAATCGCTCGCACCAGGGTGATTATGCTTACAAGGTAAATTTTTTTACTTTTTTAATATGGTCTAGAAACAATTTATTTGTCAGTTATTTAATTTTTGGCTACACGATTATGTTTTTAGATGGAACAATTGTGCACACTTGTGTCAAATATTGAAGAGGGTCCATATGGTAATACGTTCAAAGACTTGGCATTTGAGAGACAGATTGTCAAGTCTTGTTTAGACTATATCAAGTTGAGAGCTCCAAGTCTAACCCCTCCGATGGGAAGGCCCGATTCAGATGAATGGAAAGAAATGGTTTCCTCTAAACCTTCTTTGAAATATGTACTGAGACTTTTGGCTGGGTTTGCGTCAAATCATGTTCCCTCTCAAGTAAGTTTTGTAAACAGAATTAAAATAACAATAAAGTGACAATAAATATTGAAACCAAAACTACTAACAGATATTACAAAACTAACAAAACAATTTATTAACAATTTAGGAAGCCATAAAAGACTCGATTTATGTCATTCACCAATTGGAACAAGTATCATCTGATGAACATGTGGGATCTTTAGCTGAGAATACTTTGGAAGCGTTACGTTCTCATAAACAGGTAAAGAAATTATTTGTTAATGTGTGTGTTTCAAATATTTAAAGTCGGCACAAAGCGAGAGTTAGACGCAAGTAGTTTTACATGTCAAATTAAAATAATTATAGATTTGGAAAGAAGTGGAAGCTGCTCGTCGAGCCACCCGAGAAGAGAAAAAGAAAATGGCAATGGCAATGCGTCAACGACAACTGAGCACAATGGGAATGAAGACCAATGACAGAGGACAAGTGACAGCAGTCTCAACAATGTTGGATCATTTGGAAGAGCTTGCAGAAGAGACTGGTTTAATTTGTGTGATTTGTCGGGAAGGATACAAATATCAACCAAACAAAGTGCTTGGAATTTACACTTATAGTAAAAGATGTTTGCTGGAAGAGCATGAATTGAAGAGTCGCAAAACTTATGGGTACTGCACTGTGTCACATTTTAATGTGGTGCATGTCGATTGTCATATGGCAGCCATCAGACTGGCTCGTTCAAGGGATGAATGGGAGTCTGCATCTTTACAGGTAAATTGCTTTTTGATTACTACATTAGTAACGACGATGCCCAGGTACAATTATTTTGAAAATGTCTTAAAACGTCTTTCTAACAACTTTTCGGACACTTCACAGAATGCAAATACTCGGTGCAATGGACTGATTCCCCTTTGGGGACAACAAGTTCCAGAGTCAGGTAAGTCTTTGGATAATTATCCAACGTAATATGTTTAATTAGTAAGTGACCATTTGTGTTTCATTTTATGTATTCCGACTCTGTTGTTTCAGCCTTTGCTGCATGCTTAGCTCGTCATAATGCTTACTTACAAGGTACGTGATTAAGAATTTCCGTTTGTAACAGAGATTAATGTAGAATTTATCATTATGTAATTTCCTTTTTTAAAATGTTTAGAGGCTACTGGAAATCGTGATGTTGGATTTTCATCCGGGGCACATGATATCAAATTACTTCTCCTTCGGTTTGCCGAAGAAAAAACCTTTCATGAAGACACTGGTGGTGGTGGACCTGAATCCAATATGCATTTAATTCCATATTTGTTTCATACCGCGTTGTATGTTCTAAATACAACCCGAGGTAAGTTTTTAATATTCTGGCCACAAGTGTCATTCATAACGTTTCTCCAAAAGTGCACAACTTGAAATTTGTTTTTAAAAACTATTTTAGCTGCGCTCAAAGAAAGTAGTGCCGTTGACAAATTTCTTAACAGTCTTCCATCAACTTGGAAGGATGATGCATCTGCTATCGATGGTGTATATTACCATTTAGTCGTGTCCCTCGCTGTCAATCAACCCGACAAGTACGTACTGTTTACACAAATATTGCAATACATGTGTACAAAAAATAACCCTGAATCACAACATGATAATCAAGTCTCGATTTGATTGAAATTTTGTTCTCGCTTCATAATTAATTAGCATAAAAGGATCTTTTAATTATTATCACTTCTTATTTCACTTAAACAATGCAGATGGATGGAGAATCGTATCATGTGGTTAAAGAGAGTCATTGCTTTGTGCGGAGTACGCTCAAAGAAATATCGATCATCCACATTTGATCATTGTCGTTCTGGATTAATATTCTTGTCACTCATTCACGGTTTCTACACCATAGTATTTAAGGTAACGTTAAATATTTTTGATAATTTTAATGCAAATAACTATACCGAGTTAAAGGTTACTTTTTTTAGAAAAAGGTCGTTTTGGTACGTTACTAGTTACTACTTATGTCAATTGTTGAAATTAATTTTGTTTCATAAACTAGGATGTGTCTGGAAGTGGCGAGTGGCCGTCAATGCTTGCCGACTACATTCGTAGAAATGATGAGCCTTTAGTGAAGTCAACCAGCGCTCTGTTGAGTCTATATCAACAGAAGCTCGTCACAGCCAAGACATTTAGTGAATTATTGGAAGTTTTAGGTATTTGAATTTTTTTTTATAGAAATGACAAAAATTTATGTGGATTTCTATGTTTATACACAAGCATATTATGGAATATTTTATAATGGATTTCATTTCAATGTTTTTACAGGAATCCATGAGAAAAGAGACTTGAAGGACTTTGATAGCTTTATGAAAGAATTATGGGATGCTGTGGCTTGAATGGCATCAAACAATATTATCGTATAATGAACATTTGGAGGGTAACATTTTAATTCACGGTAGTATTAAATTTCTCAGAAAATTGCATTAATTAATTTAATATTATTATTATTATTATTATTATCATCATGACTTCTTCGGAGCCAGTGAACGTTAGCCTGTTTCACATTTAATGCTTTCAGTAAATAAAAGCTCTTTTTGCTCATGAAATTTTCCACTCACTCATCAAGATTAATTTGTCTCGTCTTATTTCATGTGATTCTGATCGAATCGGAGAGATGCTTGTGCAACAGTAAAATGTTATTAATACTTTATTCCAGAAGCATATAATTATTTCACAAACAGCTACGACTGTTGTGATAAACCCAGATACTGATTCTGACAATAATTATTGGTAAAATATAGGGCTACAATAATCATGTACTTTTGCGCTTACAGGGTTTGTATTCGTAGTCTATTGATTACAAAGAATTTACTACAAAATATATATATGTGTGTAAACATCATGTCGGTTTTAATTTATTTATATATGTGAATATTACCATACTTAAATAATTAAAATACGACTACTAGTGACAAAAAAAATCACAAGATGAATTTACACCTACTGAAAAACATGACACCAAGTCTCCATGTACAAAGCATATGTTTTTAGAGCAGATTTCCGGGGAACTGTTCTTTTATTTATTTTTTCTAAAATGTCGTATCATATAGTAGCAGTAAATGTAAATATATATATATATACTGTTCCAGAAAAATTGCATCTTAGTCTTCTTCACAACTGACGTTTCACCATCAATCCTCTGTCTTAATGATATACCATAAAAGGTGTTTTCTTTCATTTAGCAAAGTAACAGACAGAGAGGAGGAGACAAATGAAATGAAAACAAAGCATAAGTATATGCTCCTTGTATTTTGTATCAGGTTCATTTTTTTCTCACGTTCTAACAATCCAACGGTATATAAAATAATCATTATAATTAGGAAAAGGGAATTAAAATATAAATATAATAACATATTTATATTAAATCGAGAGGTTTCAACTTCAACTTATTGATATCATCAATATTTATTGTTGGATTCTTACCATCATATAGTTTAATTAATTACTAATGGTTAATAGTATTCATTCCACTAAATTTTCACTCAATTTTCTCATTTTTGGCTTTCTATAATCAATGTATGTATTGATAACATATGATAATAATTATTTTTTTTAATTATTATCTTTCTGCGCGATCGTTTGTATTCTTTAAAACATTAGGTAAATTTCTTTAAAATAAGTTAGTTGAATTCTTTTAAAAGGTCTAGCATCGGCCTACTTTCGTATCATCATTCATTATCATCATTTCATCATGTTCTTAGTAATAATATGTATTTACATCGGTTAATTTAAATTTTTCTCTTTTTTACTTAAAGCAGACGCTATATATGTACAAGCAAATGATACATATTAAGTTTTCGTGTGTGTACCAGAAATTTCGATAAAAACTGCTACTACTGATCGGGGAGCGGTTTAAGCTCCTTAATTTGTTTAATAAGGTAGGCTTTCTCATCATTGAACTGCTCATCTTCTGACCGATCTTCGTGAAATTTTGTCAAAAAATCCACCAACCTACAAAATTACAAAAAATTTTATTAGTCATTTCGTTGTACATTGTGAAAGAATAAACAGCTGAGTTTATAGCATATGCTATTAAATATATTATATTTAAACAATTATTTGAATTATTTATGAAAATGAATCACAATTGATGTGATTCTTTCTTAAATTGTACAGTATTGTTTGCAGTAGCATGTTAAGATGTAGGAACATATGCCACTTACTTTTCTTGATTTCTTAACAAAATGTCCAAGATGGGCTTAGGTTTGTTGGGATTCGCGACAAAAACCTGTTTTGTTAAAAAATAAATATGAGTAAATATTTGTTATACCATGTTAATCCGTAGTTTGAATGATAATTTGGAATTCTAGATAAATTTTATGATAATTTTACAAAGTGTATGATAGCTTACTTTGAAAACATGGAAGGCTTCAAATTGGATATTTCTTGATTTTTCTTTTAACATGTTCATCATAAGCTTTAAATTCTCCGGATTCGAAATGTATCTAGTCATCACCTAGAAAATAAATACAAATTATGTGCAATGTAGGTTTTATAGAAGCGAAAGACATTAAAAAAATAGTTGCTACTGTATTATCTGTAATATAAATTTCAGTTTATAAAATGTCTCCTTGTCACATGATGATGACTATAGTATAGTATGGTTCAGTTCTTACCGTAAAATTGTGTCGATCAAGTAAAAGTTCTCCGAGTAACTTAAGACTTTGACGGCGGGTAACATAATTCTCCGAGTTTAGAAGCTGCTGATAGTGATTAAAAACCTTGTCGTAGTTTGCTTCCAGGAATTCTGCACTAAGCAATTTATGCCTCGTCAACAGCTCCTGCGGATTATAAAATGATATAATGAGTATAAAAAGAAACTTCATTTACTTGGATTTTTAATAACAATAATTATTATTCTTTGTTGACTCACCTTGAATGTAGAGAAGGCATCAGACGCAATGTCGAATGTTGATACTTCGACGTATTCGAAAAATTTATAAAAGTCATTAGAGTAAAGAACAATCTTGGCCAAGGCTTCATATCTGGCACCTTATTTTTGTAATAAAAACATATTATTAGGTTATGGTTTAGTGAGAAAATAAAGTAAAATAGTCTATCATTATTTATTGTAAATATAAAATGTAATTTACATTCCCGGAGCATAGTTCCACAGTTGAGTGCTACATCCTGGTGCTCGTACCTTGAAAAAAATCATAAAATTGATGACTTCACATTAAATAATGTTAACTTACTGCTTTGTAAATTCAGCTGAATGAAGTTCTGAAATCTTCACCTACCCTGATATGAGGGTAAAAAGAATGTCTGGTTTAGTACAAATGTACTCGACTGTGGGTGATCTGGCCCCTATATGCCGTCTCAGTATATTATTGAAAATTTGGGCCACATCCTTCTTACCCTACAAATTACAAAAAATCATTTTATTCCTGCTCATCTTGAGAGCCACAACTTTTTGACTACACACACACACCACACAATAAACACAGTATACAGTTTATATGATGCATGATAGAAACCTCAAATTCAATCCGTGACAAATTGTTAATGAGGAGGAGGAGGAGATTGGTGTTGTAAAGCTCTGAAAATGAATGTAATCAAAATATGTCACACACAATTCTTGATATGTGGAACATAAAGAGAGAGAGTAAATTGTAAATTTTGATTAATCATTTGTATTACCTTGAGATAATTGTGCCACCAAAATCTCAGTCTGCTGCTCCGTGTCTGCTGAGCCAAAGAGGAGGACCTTGACAGCACCCAACTAAAATGAAAATACAAAATATGTGGTTGATATTAAAATGTAGAAATTATACGACCAAATGATTATATATTTTACCAACATTTTTCTACTTATTAATATGAAAAATGTTGAAATTTTTTGTACTAACTTGTTTGGTAACTTCTTCTTGTGCCTTCTCTTTGCTTACTAAAATCAAAAATGTTTGACAAATAAGTGTCATGTAGCAAAAGCACATTTACAAATGGAATTCAAACATGTCTTCTAAAATCGTAATAATCATTGAATTTTAATTACTGACAAGAGTCTGCTGTTACAAGATCATATTATGAGTAGAGTTAAGCGTAGCTAAGTAGTCAAATGATTGTAATTAGACTAACTAAGAACATTACTAAGATGTAATTTTTAAAAAATAGTACACACCTTTCTTTTCGCCTCGTTCCAAAGCAGTGACGGCATCCTTAAGAGTACATGAGAAAAAGTCACAAAAATAAATAAATAAATATTTCTAATCAACATTTACAAAATTTGTTTTTTTCATCATACCGTTTGTCATCTGGGTGGAAATAGTGAGAGTATCTTAATTACCTTCAAAGCCTTTACAACCTCTGCTGGATTCTTCTGAGATTTACCAAATAGTGGCATGATGGTCAAGGTCCAATGAAATTTTGATTGGTATTTTAATTCACTTGATAAATATCAAAAGGATTTGATATTTTTTGAATCGGCGCCGCATAAAGACTGCACGCAATTGGCCCCGACTGTACGAAATGCGGACAGTCCGTGTGAGCACCTAACAAAATAGAAACTTCCGAAACATACGAAAGGATATTTAAATCGCAGCTAACTTACTTTAATTGTAGTAATTAAAACTATAAATACTCCGTCAACTTCTCTGCAGTGGGGTGGTCCGAGACTAATTTAGTGCTCTTCAAGTAATTTTCAGTGACCCTACTTACTCTGACCCTTGACCATCTTACTCTGTAGAATGAATGATCCGAAATTCGGAATCTGAATGAAATTATTCCTTTTGGCATTGACTGCAAAACATTCACAAATGGCTTTTGTTTCATATAATCGTGATCATTTATTTATCCTGTTGTTGTTGTCATATTATAATAATTACAAAACAACATCTTATTCTATCATCGTAATTACATCTTAATTATGTAGAAACTGTGGAAAAAAATGCGTAAATTTTGAAAAGAAATCGAACCATTACAATTAGTTGATTTTCATATTTTTTTTGTCGTTATTAAATACGTAATTATCTGAAGAGAAGGTTGTAGGTCATCAGCCCCGAGTGTTTTAAAGTTGAAACAGACTTCTCATAACCAGTCCCAAAGTATATGCAATCAAAAGTTTTTGGTTAACTGTTAAATGGAGATAAGAAGGGATGGATGACCCTCCTCCTGGAGAAGACGTCCCCGCCGCTGTTGCTGCTGAAGTATCCTTTTGACTTTCGTTCGTGTTTGTGGGTAGTAAGAGGCCAATAATACAGACGACGGCTGTGAGAACTGCCACATAATTTGGGTTGTGATGTCCACCTCCTCCAGAGTAAAAAACTCCAGGACTCGCACCACCCGCTCCTACATTAATTTGATCATTTTTTCTCCCGGAATTCATACCTACGTTAGAAACTATGTGAATCAAAAATACATTACAAAATTACTTTTGTGTAGGAATTGGACAATTCCGGCTATAAGAGTCACAATTATAAAAATTAGTTAGTACCATCACATTGTTGAAAAGACTCAGAGAGGGGTAAATCAAGAGAGTTTGTCCCAGGAGAATAATTGCCAATAAAGTTGCTACTGGAGGGGCTCCCAAAGTGAATTAAGGATGGCACTGAATTTGATAAAAAATATGTTACTACTACAAGTCAAACATATCTGGGATCAATTCTAAAATCACGTTGTTAGTAAAAAAAAAAGTATACCATCTTTTCGCCCAAGCTGCAGACGTGTATTGTAGCTAAATAACGAAGGATAGACCAAAATAGTTTAGGATACTTATAGTATTTCTTACACCGTAAATTTTCAATAGAAGTTATAAGTAGCTACCTATAAATTTGGACACGAAATTTATCTTCAAAATGTGTTGTTGACTCGCAGGGTATTGAAGAAGTGAGTTTCACAATCAAGTCCACACTATTCTTTGAGTTAATGGAACCCTAGATTCAAGAGAATAACACACATTAATGAAATTTCCTCTATCACCATCATTTCTCATATTTATTAGAATTACAAAATTTGAGATTCTACTTTACCTCAGGATCAATCACCGTATAATTGGCCGGTGCCGTTGAAAGAACTAAAATGAACATAATCACCATAAACTATCAGTATACTACATTAATAATTACTGAGGCAACATACTAATGTATTAAATGTTTACCTTTAAATCGAACTGGAAATTCATACGGATTATCTGTGGACATCAGAAATAAACAAAGAGACGTAAAAAATCAGGTTGATAATAATGACAAAAATTTACGATATAGGATATGCATAGTACAACTCACAAATTGTAAGTATCTGTTTAATGTGATCCCTATCCATTGCATTGAAAACTACCGAAGAAGGAAACACAAATACTGGAATTCTGGACAAGCTAAGGTCATCTCTTTCATCTCTTTTTTCCATATTTCTGCGGCCATCAAATTGTAATCTACAATATGTAAAAATGCATTTGTTTCATCATGAAACTTTCATGTCACCAACAAACAATTATTGTATTAATGAATAACGAATTGAAAGGAAATAAAAATGATCTACTTACGTACCTTCGTAGTCTCTATCAGAATGAGTCGTTGATTGAATTATTTGTATTCGAGGTAAAAAATAACGATACCCCACTATATTATGTGTACTTTGGTTGAGACAATAAAAATGTTAACTGCGATGTCTTAATTATTATCTAATATTCTTTTGGTAAGTTAAATGTGATTTCCCTTTTTAATGTTCTATCAACTAATTATTGCTTTAAAAGTGGGACACACACGACACACATATATATAACTCTTTCAAAATCTCTACTTAGTATAATTAAATACAAAGTATTCAAAAACCTTTGTACTGGTAGTTTCTATCTATCTTTCTCTCTTGTACTTTTGGTTACTTAACAAATGATTTTTTTGTCTATTTTTTGCACTCTTGAGCTGAATCGTATAATGATTTACGTACCTAATACTATTTCTTATTAAATGTACTATGTTATATTTAAGTACACTGACTGTCTGACTGACTAATAATAATAATATTGTTTCAGTACAAATTAACTCGTTTCTTTGTCAAACTCTCTTTTGTTTGTTTCCTCGTCGTATCGTCGACTCTTGTTTACTAGATTTTTTTTACTGTACAACTTTGTATTTGCGTAATACAATATACTATTTAAAGAGCAGCAGAGTTATTTTAATCTATTATATCATTTGCGACTGAAGTAATAATTACGCGTCAGGTTAACACGGACGAAATGAAATCACAAAATTTACACAATTACAAAATTTTAGCGGTCATGTAGTGGGGTCACTTAATATAGTCCGTCAATAATCTAACTTACACCATCAGCTGCTCTCAGGGCCCTTGACAATGAAACAGATGAGCAGTGAGCAGCGCATGATTCGATCGTACGATTAAAAAAAATTTAATTCAGGATAATAATGCTCGTCATCGTTTCTGTTATCTATGATCCGCTTTTTATTAATCAACACTTATTTTTATGATTTCCGTATTATAACGATAACAAAGTCAGTACACAATAACATTTATATTTTGACTTAATTTAATTAGCAATCACGTTTTATATATATTATAACTAGGATCAATAACAATAAGACTATGCATTTTAATAAGCAAGAATATGAATACCATGATGAACAAGATTTGCAAGAGGAAGAGAAATTATTAAAAAGGTCGTTCTTATTAATATTCTAACCATTAACTAAAATTTAATTTTACTGCAATCACAACAATTATGCATATAATAGCAATGTATGAACTTTTCCCAATGTCTTGATCTACAGGATTCGGTTCGACAGAAAAATCAAAATTAAAATGAGCAAAGCTCTCATTGGCAACAAAATGTAGGACAGGTAATTTAAGTACATCCGGGTAATGTCCTCGAAGAAAACCACACTCTGCAACTGCCATGACGGACTGACCGCCCTCAATCTTTTGTCTTTTATTATCAGTTGTCAGTTCTGTAATAGACTTCTTTTGGGATGTCAATTTGGAAATTTTGTGTTGTATTTCTGCATAACAGTCGTTTATGCCCCACAAATCACTATAATTTACAAAAATGAAATGTTACTACTATTTAAATGCACAAGTCAAATTATGATATGCTCAGTATTTGTTGTCAAATTCGTGGAGTATACATACCTCTCAAATGTGATGAAATATTCCGTGTTGTCCTTTTGAATCTGAGGGAGAATCAAATATGGGTAACCGTTGAAGGATACTTTATGAACTGGAATGTCTGGAGACCGTGTAGAGTAGACAAAAACTTTGAGAGACTCTAAGTATTTGTCTTTATTGGTAGAGCAACGAAGACTGACATCCATTCTAAGAGAAAGAAGAAGAGATCAAAAACCATTCCAATTAAAAATAATTCCATTAATGAAATTTAGAGTCGAACACATGTCCATTCAAATGATTTCTTTCTGTACCTAGTAACTGGATTCATAACGACAAAGCTGATATTTTTAACATCTTCCTGCTCAATCTGTATATAAAACTTAAAAATTAGTTTCAACGTGTACAATTTTTAGAGCGAGATTAGTGAAAACTAGTTGCTAATCCTTATAGTATTTGTCTACCTTCACTTCCAAGGACGATGGAATAGTCCTCTCCACTCTACTTCCAACCTCACCCCCACTCGACACAGATATAGTGTATGTACATTGTGATTTTAAAGCCCAAATTCGGAAATTTCCAGACTCGTCAGACACAGCTAACAAAAAAGTAAATCATGTTTACAGAGCAAATTTTAGGTATAATCTCAAATGCCCATCAATTCACGTTAAAAATCCTTACCTTCTTCGCCATATTCCGAACAACTGTCCATACCCTTGGCGGAAATGAGTAAATTGGGCATGAAAACTCCGTTCAAAGTGAAAAGCTGTCCATACACACTGAAAGACTCACGTTGGGCTCTTAACACAAGTTTCTTTGTCTCTTGCTCTTGCAAGTCAATGTTCACAGCACTTGGCTAAAAAAATGAAAAACGTAATTGTCGATACTTATAAATAATAAGATACAACAGAAGCGTTTTGAAGTTAAAAGTTGACTCTCGTTGTAAGCACAGTCAAATTCCTTACCTCAAATCGAAATTCCTTTAATAACGCTTTCAAGTAATATTGCCCAACTTGTAAATCTAAAAATATTTGTTATTGGACACATCATTAATATCATTATAAATCCAGAAACTTGTCCAAACAATAATTTATGATACATGAGAATTTAATGTAGAATAAATTTTGCACCTGTGAATGTCATCTCGCCATTAGCATCCGTATATCTAGTTTTCAAATGATGTTTCTAAATAATTTATTGTGTAATTTTGTACGTAATGTCAAATTATTGTATAAAATCTCACGCTTACACGTTCAGTCTATACGCATTTGGCCCACTCAATGAGAGCAAAACACTTGTAAGTGGTTCTCCAGGATTTTCCTCCACCTTCACTTGAATTTTTGCCAATTGATGAACAGTGAAGGAGAATTCATCCTCCTTTGTTGGTTTAAATACATAACCAGGTAATGTAGGACGAACCGTAAACAAGAGCTCGTCCCCTTTTGTTGGTGTAAATACGTACACACATAAGCAGATAAAAAGAAGGAGAAATGAGTTGAGTACGAATTATGATTTGATTCCCGGACAGTTGATCACACATGTTAATCAGTTAAATAATGCAACTGGATTAGACTCAAATTGCCATGTGTGAGCAACTGTCCGGTAATTACGTTTTTGGCTTTTTTTGGTATCCTTGGAACTCGCGCGCAGTGAGTCAAATACGATTTTCGACCGAATAAAATAAAAATTGTAATAAAATTAGTTAGTTTAGTTAGTTTGGCTTAATAAATTAGCTGAATCCGGTCCGTTCGGGTCAGTATGAGTGCCTCTAGTAAAAATGGTAAGCATAGTTTGAAATGTCATGTCTATTTTTACTCATTTTTCTGTGGTGTTGCAAAGTTGGAAAATTCGTTTTCACTGTGTTTTCAGGGAGAGCAAGGAAACCCAAAAGGTTGGTTATTGAAACTTCAAGCTCAGAGGATGAAGATTGGGGAGGGGGGGGGG
>WJFB01003346.1:0-13597 GCA_009870185.1 Pygmarrhopalites habei | reverse complement strand
CCCTATGTATTTACATGTTAAAACATAGGGTATGCTCCTCACCGGCCCCACCCGGGTTCTAATTGGTCATTTACGGTATGTCTGTGGATGTGGAAATTGGATGGGTATAGACACACATTATTCTGTTCTCTCTTCCTCATTTTCCTTGGCCCTCTTCCCACTGAAATGGAGAAAGGAGTCTAAGTGGAGGACTCTATAAGAAAGTGGGACTATAGACTGACTGTAGGGTAGAGGAGACGGGGAGTGAGTGAGTGTATGTTTACAAAATGTACAATGGAGAAATGTATAGGAAAATAGAAATGGAACAGCTGTTTCTGATTGCACAATCGCCTTGCCATTCTCATCTTGATTCTCATTCTGATTGCAATACTCGTATAAAATGGTGTATTTTCTATATTTATTTATTATGTACACACGCAGTGAGGCTACTGGGCTGTAGGGATATGTAATATGCAAGAAAGAAAGCTTCCCTTCTTTTTTGCTCTTCTTTCCTTCTTATAGATTCTTCTAGTGAGGATTCCCTCCTCTCTAGAGTGTGGAGCATGAGAATGAAAATGTGGACTGTCAGGGAGAGATGATGATTGTCAGGAGGAAGATGGAGTATATCATATTATATATGCATTCCTCTTTTTCTTCCTTCCTTCCTTTTTTCCACCGAATATTTTAAGTTGAAATGACTTCCATATGTATATATGACATGTGTGTGTGAGAGAAACTCGGGTATAAAGTCAAAATCTCCATTTTCAATAATTCGTCTCGCCAGAGCAAGAGAGAGAGAGACGACGTACGTACTACTAATGAGCCATAAATAAATATTGGACTGGGGCTTTGTGCTTGTCAATAGTGTATTCTCAACTGATACATGTGCTATAAATAATAAGATTTTTTCTCCCTCCTCCCTCTTTCTCTTTCCTGAGTTTGTGCGGATGATGCTAGGTAGATTTAGTATGTCATGACTGGCTAGCCAAAGTGTTGGGTGAAACACATTGGGGAAAGGGAGAAAATTAGCACGTTCCTCCACACACTCTCTCTCACAGACCACCTTTTCAATAATTGAAAGGGCACAAGGTTATTTTATTTTTTATTTTCATGTTATTTGAAAAAAGTCAAGCCAAGCTCAACTCTGTGTATTTTGGGTACATAGTGCTAGTACATAGGATACATGTACATGGTACACAGTGGAGTGATTGTGTGTCTGATGAAATTTTTGGCAAGGGAAAAGGACTCCCTGAGGCACTATAAGCCTCACCATGTGTGAGGAGAGAGAGAGAGAGGAGGGGATGGGAATAGGATCGGTGGAGGAGGGCAAGGAAATAGAAGTAAAGTGGAAATGCATAAATCAGAATATTATATAATATAAAAAGATTTAGCATTGTGTGTGTGTACTGTTCAGGGCAATAGATATTTGGGTGTCTTCTCTGTTACAGATCGGAGTGGGGATGAATGGTAATAAGATGATTCTCGAACGGAGGGTGTCATTTGAAAATTGTTAATGTTGAAATGTGTTTAATTTGTGTGCGTGTGTGTGTATAGTTGCTGAATGGGAGGAATTCAATGGAAATTTTGCGAGGAGGAATCATCTGCATTTCAATCTTTATCAAGTCGTTTAAATGTGTGGAGGTGCATTGCAGAGAAAGAGAATTTTAGTTGGTGTATGTGCAAACTTTGACACTTTTATGTGACACTGGATCGTCACAGGATTGCAGAACACGCTCTGTAGAGAATACAGTCCAGGGATTTGGAATTTGAGCATTTAAATTCCAAACGACGTACGCTGCAGATTTGTTTAAAAGTTGTAAAAAAATATTTTTGAACTACTATACGTATATGGATGATGTGCGTCAAATGACGCTATGAGATGTACAAATTCATGTGGATATATGAATTTAAATTTATATATATTGTGCAAATCTATTTTCAGTCTGCCCCCTCACTCTCTCTATGTAACATTCGTAATAATAATTACAAAAGTTATTAAGTGAGGGGACAACATGTCCTCAGTTGTAGCTCTCGTTTAGATAGTTGTCACAACGGGGAAGTTGTGTCAGTGAGGGAGATAAGAGAGGTAGTGAGGCAGGGATATGAATAATGCATGGACAATGAAAAAATGAGGATGATGTTCTATGCTCTGTTTACACTTTAGAGTCGTCGAGAGAACAATAGTAAATGAATTTATTATGATAATAATATCTTGTCGTCGTCGTCGGGGTGTTTCTCTGTCGCGGACTGTCTTGTGTGTGCTCTCTTACTCTTACTCTCTCTCTCTCTCTCTCTCTCTCTCTCTCTCTCTCTCTCTGAGGGGAACACCGGTGTACTGGAGAGTGAGTAAGCTAAAAGGATTCTAAAAGCACTGGTAGTTTAGTATTTATATGTAACGGATTTAATTACTTGAACGTCTTCCCTCCTCTCTATCTCCCTCTCTCTCTCTCTGTTCTTGAGTGTAATGATGATGGAAGTTGATGATAATGCGCATATTTTTGTTCATGGACATTAATTTTTGTACCAGTGTGTAGAAAATATTAGTAATGAAAAGTCCACTCATCAGCAAAATATGGAGGTCAAACTTGAGACAACGACATTTGTATTAATAATGATTAATTCTTTGGATACTTTATTACTTTGTGAATTTGTATTTTGTGCCCTTGTAAAACTTGTACGAGTGGGTTGACAAATGATTTGGATTGTCCATTTGATTTTAATGTCGTCTAATCTTGGCCATACAAACTTGTACTCTCGTCATGTTTTTAGAAGGGAGAGTGGAGGGGGGGAGAGTTGAGTACTTGAACAGGAAATAAACCCGTGTGTCGCACAACGTTGTTTCCTTAAGAAAAGTTTGAGGAGGGAGAGAAGGCCAGAATTTATTGTGCGAGTTATATCCTTTTAATTGCGGGGATGAAGAAAGTTAAAGAATTGCAGACATTGAAGGACGGGGATGGAATGATCCTGTTTTTTCTAGAAGGGGCAGAGAAAAATTGGGTACGTATTACGTTCAGGCAGAGACGGAGAGAGATAGAAGAGGAAGAATGTAGGATGAAAGTATAAAGGGGGGGGGGGGGGAGAAAGAGAAAGGTGAGTTGAGAAGAATATGGGATTTTCTCTTTCTCTCTCTCTCCTTGCGTCCCCCTGTCTCTATAGTCTGTCTTTTTTTTGAAGCTCCTTTAGATGGATGATATAAAGGAAGGAGGGGAATTTACAATTAACTCTTCTTTTTTTCATGGTATGCAGCCTTTCTCTCTAGTTGTGTGTGCGTACAATCTACCGAGCTGTTTGAGTTTTTTTATGGAGCATGAGTATTAATAAAGAGATGGAGATGGGTTTAGGAATGTGGAGCAAAGAAAAGAAGGAAGAGTGAGAGTTGTGTATACGCTATACACATGAATGAATATGCCTTGTGCTTGTGTGTGTGTGGTAGGTAGGAATTAGTAATTGTGAGGGAAAGTAGTTGGGTGAAAGGAGACTCGTAAATGTGAAAAATACACATAAATTAAAGAGAGAGACGGCGGTAAAAGTCCCATTAAAAAACAATGGCAGCCTCTGCTTTCTTCTCCATCTTTCCCTATCCTTTCCCTATAGCACACACACGTTGTACTGCATACTCCGCAGTACACTTTTTGCACTAGGTGCAGTTCTTCTAGATATTGTACTATACTGTACCATAGTGGGGAGTTCCAAGTTACGCTTTTGTGGAAAGTTGGTCATGGTGTTAGAATGTCTTTTTTCACACAGACTGGGATTATGTACATGGCTGATGGTTACACGATCTAGAGAGGAGAGTGGAGTGTGTGTGGAGGAGTGGAGGAGTAGGTCAATACATAGGGAGGAGAGGGATAGACATGGAGGCTGGAACAATTTCATGGAGAAAGGAAAAAAGAAAGAAATTAAAGCTGCAGCTTTTTATCTTGGTTCTTCCGTGGAAGGAGATGCTGCTGCCATGTTGCTGTTGCTGGTGGGTTCCAAGTTCCAGGTGACGTTGGTCTAATGGTTCAGAGGGTTTATGCATAAAAAAGGAGGATGGGTCGGGAGGAGGGGGAGATGGGTTGGAGAAACCTCAAAGATGATTTATTTATAAATAAATAATCCTCATCTGTTATTCTTGACATATTACACATGGACTTGTAAGGTCATGTGAGGTACTCTTTATCTCATTCTATTTGTAAAAGTCGGAAAGACTGACACGCACACACACTGACTTACTCTGGAGAGAAATGTTGTATTAAGTTGACATTGAGCAAAGTCTGTGTGTGTGTGTGTTCGTTTGAAAAGGGATAATTATTCCTTTTAACTTTCTCTCTCTCTTTGAGTTTACCTATGGGTTTTCCTTTAGAGAGTTTGCCAATTCCAAGGATTTCCAAAATGGAGATTTTGTGTAGCTGAGGAGAGTGGGGGGAGGGATGCGGAATTGTGTGTCATATTTTTATGCGAAGGATTATGTGGAAAAGGATTATATTCCCTATGTCCAATGTTCTCAATTTTTGGGTGTGTGTGTGTGAGTGTCTTTTGGAAAATTTGAAATGTAATTTGAGCCACGATGTGAAAGGTGGAATGGATTTATGTTGAGTATGACTACCGTCGACCATGTCTCTCGTATTTTTGATTAGTTTTTTCCTCGTCGATCGTATTTTGGGACATGCTGTGAATTTTTAATTCAACAGTACTGTAACGTGGAGTTTCTTTAAAAATTCGAGAGGCTTCAAATTTCGTGACTAAAATTGTAATTTATAAAATGTGAGTGAAAACGAATGATCTTTTTGCTGGTGTTAATATTTGGATTTTCAGTGGGGATTAGGAAATGGTGGGAATACAATGAGGAAATAATTTATTGTTAATTGTACAGGGGAGTTGTTTATACTCATGTAGGGACACATGTGAGATGTTGTTTGTAAGTAAGGACAAGAGTTTTTCTTGAGTGCGTGTTTGTGGTGTGAAGCACATGGAGAGTGTTGGTTGGTTGGAAATTGAATATTGTATGTGGGACAGTCAAAGCGTAGAGTCATGGAAGTGGGCTACTGTGCTTATGACTGCCTCTCTGTTTGTGTGAATATTATTTTCCCCGTAATTTTGACTTTGTGTTTAGTTGAGCGGGTTTCCCTTTGTCAAAATGACTAGAGACATTCTCACTGTGTATATCAATCTATCTCTAACATGATCGTCAGTTCCCCCTGCCTTGTTAGACATGGAACATTGGTTTGGTTGTGAACGGTATGGAAAACTGCATTAGTTGGTTGACAACGTTCATCATCATCACATATGTATGGATGGGGAGGGAAGGGAGGGAGGGAGACTGACTGAGACACATGGTGAGTCGTCAGTGTCCGTCAACAGTGAATATATAATGAGGATTGTAGATTGTACATTTTAGCCGAGGTACGCTTACTCCTCTAAGTGGTGTGTGTGTTGGTGGTGGCTGTGCATTGCATGACACGGTCGTCGTTCATGGAATGTAGAGCAGAAAATGGGAGAAAGCGAAGGGAGCAACAGCATATATTTATTTACTTTATCGATTAGGTTTTTTTTCTCTCTGTGTGTGTCTTTCTCTCTTTCTCGGAGGAGGAATGAAGGACTTGTTTCCCAGAAATTCCTTTTACCGTTACGATTACTCTGTGTACTAGTGTGTACGGAGTATAATACATGATGAAGCATATTTGATGATGGTAGATTGTTCTTTGTGCAAAGAATTCCTCTCTTTTTTCTTCCCTTCCTCTTTTGTGTGTTGTGTGTGCATTTTAATAATGGATTATCAAATTATGTGTGGGAGAATGTGGGAGTGTTTCTTTGTTTTTGTGTTTCTTTGTGCTGTGGGCTGTAGACTACTGAAGAGAAGGGAAAAGAGACTGGGGGATAGATTCGGAGAGGAGAGGGATGTAATAAAGTAAATTTTTCATTTTTGGTGTGTGGATGGAGGAGGGAAGAAAATAGTGTAGGTACATATTTAGGTATTTGGAGTTTACTGTGATTCGTCGTCGTGTTGTGGACCATGGTTGCAGTCCAGTGGAGGGACCATTACCACTTGCCTGGCATTGTGCAGTTGGACTCTCTGAGAGGACTGTGGGTTGTATACGGAGGAATATAAATTGAATGAAAACAATTTGATTGGATGGTTTGAGAGAGATAGCCTGTGGTCTGCACTCTCTCTTTCTCTGCACTGCACATCTCACTCCATTGGTTCATCATGTATACTTTTCTCTTTCCCTCTTCGTCTTGTTTCTTTCATTCCTCTTTCTCTCTATCTTTTGTTTGATTCAGTGTGGACCACGCTTGGATAGTGGCACAGTCCATCGGAGATAGATACCCGTCCTTTCTCTCTCTCTGTCCTTCCATCAACTAGAAGAGAGACTGGAGATGGAGATTGAAAGTGGAAATGGTCAAAATGATCCGGCTATGCTCTACATGCCACACAACGAGACGAATATAGAGACAGACGGACATTTGAGAGTATGCATACAAAGATTGATAGTCCTGTGATGTGTTGTCACTGGAGAGGACGAGAGGGAAAACGAAATGGAGGACGAGAAAGAGAGAAAGGAGAAAAAAAATTGAATCAGAATGTACATGTACAATTCTTGTATACTCACTGAGTATTGCTGGTTGGGGGTGTATATAGTGATGTCAATAGAATTCTAATGTGTAGCAAGTATTATTATTGAGAAGGAGGGTGAGACTCTATGGAGAAAAGTTTTCCTCTCCTCCGTCTCTCTTTGTGTCCGGGTACACACACACATATGTACACGAATGATTTTCTTGACCTATTCACTCAGGATAGGACATGGAGGTTAGATGTCCGGACAATTGTCAAAATTCAATTGACGAGACTACATGGATGGTCTTCTTTCCTCTTCCTTTACTACCAACTTCCTCCTCCCCTCCCTCTTTCTCCACACAATAGGGGAGGATTCTTGGATTAGATTTGTTAAGTTTTGTGGGAGACTCTGTCAAAATCCTGCTTTGTGATAAACAGGGTAGTTTGTAAGATTTGCTAATTATTTACAGAGACGCTGGAGAGTTTTTACTAATTTGTTTTTTGTAGAATTGGTTGTGTTCTGTCCGAGTTTTTTCCTCCGTTTCCGACTTCTTCCTGTCTAATCTTTACCCGGTCGATTTTTTCACAGAAGATCTTGATGAGTTGGTTGGTTGGGTTTTAAAAAAAATGGGACGGATCATTGGACGAAAGGAGGAGAAATTGAGGGCGAGATGAATGAGGGTAGATCCTGCATACATAGATGGAAAGGGGGAGACAAGGACTTTGATTCCTCGATGCTGACATTGACGGTGTGGTACGTCTTTCTGGTGTGTGTCATACAGTGACATGGGTGTTTGGGTTTGAAAATCTTGAGAGTTCAGTTGAGATGAGGGGGGTTCTCTCTCCAACACACAAAGAGAAAGGGAACAAAATCTTGTTCTCCTCCTTTTTCCGACCATCTTGAAGGATTTTGTCAAGGGAGAGACGCAACACTAAATCCTTTATACTATTTTCCCTTGTACGTTGGCTTGCTTTCTCTCCTCTTGCATCATCCAAGCATCCAGTGACTGTTCTTTATTCCTTCCCTCTACCATTTTATACCTTAAGCTGGGACGGGATAGGGATACATGTATCTAGAGGATTTTTTAAAGGGGGGAGTAGAGGAGCAGCTATGGGCTCCTTGAGTTGGTATTCGGAGAGGCTACAAAGTCCAAGTCTTATCTTGAAACTACAGATGCCATCATAATCATGAGGAGAGCATCTCTCTCTCTTCTCCTTTCCTTCTAGTAGAATGTCCGTCCGCCCTCTCTCTCTCTCCTCCGCCTTTTCCTCTCTGTACAAGAGAAGAGGATGAAGGAAGGAGCCCAAGAGAAGGAAAGAAAAGTAATCAACGCTTGTCCACGGAGCATCAAGCTTTTCCTCCTTTTGGGAATTGAATGAATGGCATGGAAGAATTCTGGAACCATCCACTTTCTCCTTTCCATAGATTTCTCCTCCCCCTTCCTTGATCTGTGGTATATGGGGCGTTTTTTCTCTCTTTTCTCTCTCTTTCAATGGTTTTTTAAGTGATCCCCTGTTACAAGGTCGTTTATAGCAGTAATTTGGTGTAATTACGTGCGATAATTTTGGACAGGATGTGTAATGTTAGATGGGAACACACGTGTTGGCTCCCTCCTCTTCCATGTTCCCCGTGTAGAAATGTGGAGAAAGGGGGAGAGAATGAAAGAAATGGGGGGGGGGAGAGTTTGGTAAAAAGTATTAGAGTAAAGGGTGAATGGTGTAGGTGTCTAATTGATTTGATTAATTATAGCCGCGTTTTTTTGTGAAAGGAAGGATGTACGACAGTTCGCTGAAAAGATTGCAGGGAGTGAGAGTGAAAGTTAAAAAAAGTTGGGACTTGGTTAGAGTAGAAGTAATACTTGCACAAGAGATAGCAATGTGTGTGCATGTGTGCAGATTCAGATTTTCCGATCAAGTTACGAAGGCCGGGATGGATGGAGGACGGAAATGTGCGGGGGATGGGATAGACTTCCCTCTAGCCTTTCCATCAAGATGTTACTATTTCTGAGCAAACGAAGAGCAAGCACATCCTCTCTGGATAGAAAGTTTCTTTTAAATTAGGAGGAGGGAGGGAATTTGCATACATGGATAGTCTGTTCATGTCGAACTAGTAACGAGTTAGTTAGCACAGTAACGTAGGAACGGTTGGGTTGGCGACTTTGTACGAGTGTAAACTTTCATTGAATTTTGTTCTGCTGCAGTATTATGCATGTTGTGTAATATTTTGTACTGGTTTGGATTTTGAAAGAAAATAATGATTTTGTAGAATGTTATGGGGAGAATTTTGTGCAAAATTGAATTTCAATATGAATCATTGTGGCACAATAGGTCAAACGAATTTTCTTCAATTTGCAAAGTTTGAGGAGCAAGTGTGTTTGTGCCACACATACTGTGTGTGGCACACTGTGGGATGGGGAAAAGTTGAAAGAGTATAATAATGAAGTGAATTTTTTTTGTAATTGGCTACCAGTCGTCTGCCTGTGTCCCGGTGACCATTAAACGTGATTGTGAAATTTTTTTTATGATTTTTCATTCATGTGAGATCATTACTATTCTACTTTTGAAGGATGGAGTGTGCGTAAAGTAGGATAGGATAAAGGGAAGTCGTCACATCGTCAGAGGAAGTCATGGACGATAGAGATAAAGAGAATAAAGTATAGAAGAAGAAGGAGAGGAGGATAGAAATCTGTGTAAAGAGTTATTTTAAGTCGTTCCTTTGAAGTAAAAAGTGTATAGGAAAGTTTGTCATTATACGAGTTGAATGGGAGTTGGATTTGAAGAGGACAGGAGGGAGAAGGAAAGTATAGGGAAATGTTAAATTGAAGGAGGGGTGGGCGGGTGGATACACATACACACGGTGGAGATGATCAGAGAAGAAGGGGTAAGGCTTATCAAAGCTTATGACTAAATTTTCCGAAATTTCTGTCTCTCTGTCTTTCTTTTATTCAATATTATGTGCTTAAAGATGTATTCTATATGAAATATTTGTTGTGTACTCAGTTGGATCGTGTGTCTTTGAAGGTTTGTGTAGTAACAGCCCCGGCCGTCATGTATTATTATATCCGTCATCATACAATGCACATGGATAGTTTTTACCAGGATTTCCCCCTCCTCCTATATCATTACACTCCGCCTGTTCCCGTGTCTCTTTCTTGTGTGTGTGTGTGAAATGGCATGTAGGAGGTGGAGGAAGAAGAGTTTCCTCAGTAGTTTAATAATATATTGCATGATTCGCCATCCTACACGTAACCTAGAACACACGGTGTGTGTGTCACACACACACACAGAGTCACAAGAGTTGATTCAAGAGAAAGTGGGTACATAGTGGAGAGGAGGAGGAGGAGTGCATGCGAAGAGAAAGAGAAAGGAGAGACAAGGGAGACAGAAATGAAAAGTCAATATGGATTGTTTAGTTTTGTGTTTCACTTTGTGTGGGGAGGGGACTTGGTATTATATAATATTACATTTTGCAGTCTCCTCCTGTGTTTGTTTATTCCGTCCGTATCCCCCACTCTCTCCTTTTTATTTGGGATTTGCAATTTTTTCTAAATCCTCCTTGTTGGCACGGTCCTATTGCCAATTCTAATTAGTATTATGGATTTTGTTTCTCTCTGCGTATTGTGGGTCGTCGTTTGATGATTGGAATTCAATGTCCGAATGTTTTTTACGAGTTCCCTCTACACTTTGTTCAGGCTCATATAAGGGAAGAGGAGGAAGACTCACGAGGAAATTGAAATGTAGGGAGAAAATAGCAAACTGCCTGGTTGTGTTGTTGTTGTGTATTAAAATGGATAGTGGTGAAAATGAGTATAGATGTGAATAAAGTTAGTTTAATTCTATATAAGGTGAGTGAGTGAGTGTGTGTGTTGGAGTTGTACATACATGAATAGATGGATGTAGCAAGAGGGGAAAGTGTAGTGTGTTAAGGAGGACAGACGCAGTCGTAAAAAGTAATTGCCGTGGAAAGTCAAGTTAAAGTTGTTTTGAACATATATAATATCGTGTGGATATGTGTGTGTGGAGAAAGAGAGAGGTGTACTACATGGATGGAGGGGGTTGTTTGTTTGGGTCGTATGGACCATAGGGAAATGTTGCTTGCTTTTGTTGAGAGAGAATAAATAATTGCTTATTTTAGCCAAGTGTTGAGCGGGGTTTTAGCATGCCGCTCCTGCTTCAGGGAGACTTTTTAGCCTGCTTTTGTGTGTATTTTCCTAGTCTCTCCATTCTCTACGGAAGACTCTAATGATCAGGGTTCTCGGTCTGGGTGTGTGTGTCTATAGTATAGGTTATGTTCTGCGGGGGGTGCGTGTTGAGCATTATCCATGACGTTCCTCTCTTTCTATTCGGATTGTACATCCTTATATTTTAGCATGGTCCTTAATATGGCAGCTGGATTACACACATCTCATTTTGCACGCGCAAACTAGATAGATAAAGACCAAAGAGGGAGAGAGAGAGAGAGAGTCAGAGATGTAATATTGGTGAAGCTCCAAGTTTACGAACTTTGAATTTGGATAAATGGGCGGATGACGTACAAGAGAGTAACTTGTTTACAGGGGGAAAAGAAAGAAAAGAATGGTTTCATTCATTTGTGTGGATTCACCATTATAATTTATTATAAGGGAGTTTTTTTTCCAGTAACTACACGTGTGCGACTTTACATGGATAATGGATGGATTGTTGAAGATGTTAAACAACAACTTAAGAAAGAGTGGAAGAGAAATGGCCATTTGTGTTGTGTCATTGGAGAGAAGGGGAGCTTGGGAAAATGATGAGGAGGGAAGGATCATCATGATGATGGGAGCGTGAAAGGAGGAGGAGGGGGGAAGTGAAAGTGAAATGTTTGATGGGTGAGCGAGAATAAATACCAGATGTGTAATACACACTACCCTGTATGTTCGTCTCGTTTGCTGTGTACTGTCTTGTACTTGCCTACGCATATTATATAACTTGGAACTGTCTGTGTGGAGTGGATGAAATTTTGTATAGGAATTGATGAAGATATCCGTGGAGATAATGTTGAACAAATTTCCTGCCTGCCTGTGCAAAAAGTTGCTGTTGTTCCGCCTATTTCCAGTTTTCCTTGTGTTTGTGTGTGTTTTAGTAAGGGTGAAAAGAAGATTGTGTATGTATTGTGCACACATACTTTCACTAAAAGGCGTATCATTTCCTCCGTACTGTTGATGGTTCTTTGTTTCAAGTTCCAAACACACACACACACTTTAATTGTGATTGTACTCATTGTTTGTTAGCCACTCAAAGTCAAGGGTCATGCTGTTGAGATGACTCTTTGTGTGTGTGTTTGCTGGGAGAATTACTACATCTTTCCATCATCTCTTTGTGTGTGTGCTCTCAACTTTTATTTTTGTTTGAGAGTTTTTCTGTGTGTTGTTGTTTTCTCGTGTGTGTGTGTGTGAGTGCCTCCGGTTCTATTGTCTTGACTGGGTGTCAAAGGGGTGTTTCTGGGAAAGGAAAAGAGGGAAAGCGTGTATGTGCATAGATGGATTTTTGCCTAGTGGGTGGATGTCTGTTTCTGTTGTAAACTCAACTGTTTTTTTTATTTTTTGCAGTTGATGTTGTTGTGAGGGATTCAGTTTGACTCGCCAACGTTTTTTCAGTGTATAATGTTCCATTATGTAATGGGCATTTGGAAGGAGTTTTAGGAGTTGAAATCCAATTAAGAGGTAGTGTACTATTGACAATGTGGAGAGGAGGAACATGAGCGTTAATTAATTTGTTGAGTTAGATTGAAAATTGAGCCGTGTTACACTGTCTGTATGTTGAGGGGAATTAAATAAGTAAGAGGATATAGTCAGGGATTTTGAATGAGTAATTTATTTGGGTTGTCATATAATTTTGAAAATGTTTCATTAAATTTTCCCTTGGGCCAGAGCCAGTGAAGTACAGGGTAGTAGGTCTGAAACTGTAATTAGTTTTATAATTTCAAGTACAACGGTTGAGAATTGTATTCGACTTTACTCTCAGCTATTACTCGTGTCTATTTCTACTGTATTAAGGGTTACGGATGTGGATGAGAAGATGAAATTTGTTAATGAGGATTTATATGTATTTGAATCGGGACATAAAAGTTTTGATGACATGGCTAGGAAATTAAAATTTGTGATTTTAATATGAAATGCCTATACAATAGACACAAGATTATGCACACATGTATTCATGGTTGTACCATACCACTTGTAACTTGTATGTATGACTAAAAATATGGTTTTCCTTTTTTGTGATTACAGAGAGAATCTCCCAAGTCACTTCAAAATTAAGGAATATTGTCCATTAGTATTCCGTAACCTTCGGGAACGGTTTGGAATTGATGACCAAGACTACCGCGAGTCTTTGACACGGTAACACCCCTCCTCCTTTCAACACAATTATCTAAAAGATTTATGATTGCAAGTCATGAATAATTATATGGGGACATGAAAGATTTATTTTTGTACTATATTCTCATGTGTTCTCCTTTCCTTCCCTTGTGTGTATTTTAGATCTGAGCCTATTCCTTTCGCAAATTCCGGGTACGTAAATATTTCAGATAAGCTATTTTTTTATTCTCAATTGAAGTATTATATTTGGAAAAAGAAAATATTTAGCAATTTTGCAAACATTTTAATCTTGATTTATTTATTTATTTTCAAAAATTTAGGAAGAGTGGAGCAAAATTTTACTATTCATCCGACGAACTCTTCATAATTAAGACTCTGACCAGAGAGGAAGTTGAACAGATGCATTCCCTTTTAAAAAATATTCACAAAGTGAGTGTACCTAAAAAATAATTCTAGTTGATTTTTGGGGGGAAACAGGTATCTTGACGAAAATTGAAAATAGGAAAGAAGTTAAACAAATAATTAAGCTCATAATGGAACTACGATTAATTTATATGCCAATGATTCAATCTATTTTTGTTGGGAAAATACTACAACGGTGAAAATAGAGCAGAGGGAGGAAATATATCGTATAGCAAATAATTCTCGAACCCTGTCCTCTCTTTCGGACGGTGAGACTCTCTTGGCAGAAGGGTGGCAAATGAGCAAGTTCAAATGTTTGCTCCGCCTTCTAAGGAGAGAG
>WJFB01003345.1:0-13598 GCA_009870185.1 Pygmarrhopalites habei | reverse complement strand
TTCCTTGACTCATTTTTAACTTACAAAAAATTTTAATGTTTAAAATTAATTTTATATATATTATATTTATATCGTGTTTAGCTTGACAAGCAGCTGCAGAGACATCAAGAAATCATGGATAATGTAAATCGGACACTAAAAGAGAATAATGTAAAATTAGCTGATCCTGTAGAAGTGATTGCAAATTCTTCTATTCCTGTCTTTTCCAATGGCAGAGATTACAGTGATGTAGTTTCCAAGTATCCCTCGGTCAGAAAAAGATTGCTGTATGAGCTTGGGAAGGGTAATAATTATTTATCAAACATAATTATAATTACATCTATTTTAAAATTTGTCTTACTATTTTGTCTCTATTATAATTGTACTTGTCTTTGCCATTATTTACTTTCAGCTCAAAATCCAGACGAGCTACAAGCGGAAATTCCTTGCCAAGATAGGTTTATCATTGCTTTGAGAAGCAACAATCTTTCGGTGTCTGACGTCATCAATCATCTTCCTGCTTTAAGTGAATGGATTGAGAGTCGGAAGGAGAAAGTTTCATCTCAAGACGTTCATGAATTCATTGAACAGTAATTGTTTTTCCTTAATCCACTCATAATTTATTGTGTTGCATACAATTATGTTAATGACATTTTATTTGATGCATTGATTTTGTCAACAGAAAAACCACTCGCAAAAAATATCAATGTGAAGTGTGTTCGAAATCATTTTTACAGAACACAACTCTCACTAGTCACATGAAACTTCATAATGGTATATGAATAACAATTTTAAATGTAGACAACATATCCTTGTTAATCTATTTTACAAATTTATATATTTTTTTGCAGGTACAGCTCCTACCTGCCCAAAATGTGGAAAAAGTTTTCGAACTCGACAATTAGTAGACAGACACATGGTCGTTCATACAAGTGAGTGTTTCAAATGTTTCAAATCATGTGATATTTTGTAATAATAGTACTTCTTTTTTGCTGAACGGTTAATTTAATACTTTTGTTATATAGAGGTGCAGGCCTTTGCGTGTACTATCTACGGTCAAAATTTTGCTCAGGATTCACATAGACGACGACATGAAAAGGCTCATCCAAAAGGTATCTTTAAATATATGTTTTTATCATTCATTCATTTATGTATGTAAATTGAATATATAATTATTTTGATTTAATTTTGTCTCTCCAGTTGTTCTACAGTTTAAAGGTGAAACTTCTAGGAGAAAGGGCAGATGGCGAAAAGAAGTTGAAGTAAACGAATCGTTAGCGACAAATTAAAAAGTTGCAGCCGCAACATGATCATTTGTTATTATTTTTTTCGGTTTTTTAAATTCACTTACATGTGAACGAATATTTTTTATTTTCTATGTATTCAGAATATGTACATAACTTGTATGTTGTTATATTACTACTAACTTTTGAAATAAAATCTGTTACACTACCTTAACAATACGTTCTTTTTTATCAAGTTATAATATTATTAAAATATCTTTTATGAAACTATATTTTAAAAAATTTGTTTCCTATAAAGTAATATTCATCCTTGCAGCTTTGGGGATCTACCTCATACTACAAGACTGTTCTGTTTGTAAAACTATTGGAGTCATCTCCTTCTCCTTATTTCAAGGAAGATGTGGATGGCTTCAACACGAAGCAGGTCATCATTCTCTCACTGGAAATGCAAATGTGGATCGGTTCATTCAAGCCATATTCTACGGTGAGTAGTAAGACTTTTGGTCAAAAGTCATACACAATAAATTTGCAATATTCATAATATTCATTTTATTAATTTAGGAGTTGGAGATGGAATGGCTTCTAGCTGGTGGTAAGTTAAATTTAGTTTAAATAATCGTCTTTCAGTTCACAAGCTTATAAATTATTTTTTCAAAAAACAAAATTTTCCTTCACAGGTCTAGTCAACATAATCGTGAGATATTTTACTTATTAACACATTATTTACGACCATATAGTTGTCATCTAGTATACTCATTTTTCATAATTAAATGGTTTTGCTTCATAGGTCATCATGCCATGCCACAACGATTGAAGCGTGGTAAGAACTTTTTCATTTATTTTTGTCTAAGAGAGACAGTCCAAGTAAACACTTTCTAATTGACAAATTTTGTATTAAAAGATGTGGATCTCGAAACACTTCCACTTTTGGCATTCAACTCCAAGGTGGTCAGAAATCCAAAGAGTGGCAAAAACTTTTTCGTCCAAAATCAGGTAAAGGAATAAAACGAGTAGTTTCCAATGTTTACATTATGTATTTTCTAAATAGTATTTTGAAGGATAATAACTCTCTTCTTGACTACTTGATGATATGCTTAGGCCTATCTATTCTTGGCCATCGACACCTTGCTGGTGGCAACAATGTGGAAAATGTATCTTCACCCACGCTACGTCCTGCAAAAGAAGAAGTATCATGAATTCATCTTCATGGGCTTGCATTATGCCTTCGCCTACTACATTGGTAAGATTCAAAATGTGTTCACTACCTTTAGTAGAATACGTACAATATATGGAGGTCGTACTCGTGTATGGATATTTTTTAAAAAAATTATTGTCATTACTAGGATTTTGGCCGTACATTACCAGCGTGTGGTTGGCTTCCATGTATATCTTTGGTAACTTCAGTCTGTCTCATACTCATCTACCGGTCACAACAGGTCAACTTCATTGGGTCGAGTACGCATTTCTTCACACATTGGATATCGATACATCGTGGTATGTGGATTGGTGGATGGCTTATCTCAATTACCAAATTGAACATCACTTGTTTCCAACAATGCCCCAGTTCCGACATCGTGAGTTTATTAACAGCAATATATTGTTGGTTTAATTTAATTCATTGATATTCCATCATCACAATATATTTCCTTCCCTTATTTTCACAGGTCTCATTCGAGACAGGGTCAAGGCTTTGGCTGCAAAACATAATATTCCTTACTACTGCTCTTCATACAGTGACGCTGTGCTCAAGACATATGAAAATCTCGTGGACGTCTCCAAGCATCTACTGCATCAGTAAAAAGTGATACCTACAAACATGGCTTCCTCCTCTCACTCCTCCTCCCACTCTTCTTATTTACAATATTAATCTACATAATCCGAAAGTAAGACAAGTTTGCGTTTTGGTAGCAATTTGACATACAAATTCCACAATGTAATGCTTCGACAAAAACAGTATTTCACAATTAGTTTCCTATTTCCCTGGGATAGAGTGACTGGAGTCTCAATTATGTAGGTACTATGATATGCAGTGTTGGTATCTCTTACTTTACTCATCTCACTTTGCATTTATACTTGAAATTATGTACTATATTTTTCATTATGTTGTCTAAATGAAACATTTGTTTTTATGTATAATTTAGGATGGGTAACAAGACTTGGTACATAATGTAATAGAAGTATGCCCTCTCTCTCTCTCACACACACACACTCCAGTGTATTGTAATTTAGGGGACGAGTACGTTAGTCCGGGATTGACATCCTCTGTTTTTCAAGTTGCTTTTGATTATCGTAAAAGCTTTTACTACCTTGTATTCCACTTCCAACACATTCATAGAGGGTTTAGCACTCAACGGTTTGACTTTATTTACTCACTTTCTCTATCCCTCGCACACACACACACACCGAACACTTAATTATGATAGTATGAAGTATGAATATATAATGTATATATACTTGGATAATAACGATCGGGACGTCATGACTCTGAACTACAAGAATAGTGCCACAGGTTTTGCCTTTGCGCACACCGACAGAGAAGAGTCTCCTCATCATCATTCTTCATAATCAAATAATTAGAATTAAAGCCTCTAATTTACTTCTCTCTACCCCTTGTCTCATCTACGACTCTGTGTAGCCTGTCCCCTTCACCAGTTGACTACGCCATGACTATTGTGTTATGAACTGTGTTGCGGAGCTTTTTCCATAAATGTAAGTCGTAAGTGTATTAGGGAATCTTATGGACTTTAGATGTAATGCACATATTCAGGAAATGTTTTTGACGTTGGTCAAACAATGACTCTAGATGATCATTCAAGTGTAGACAATTGCATTTAAAACATTAGTTACATAGGTAGGTGGTTCATCTTTTAGGCATGTTGAGGGTCCTCGGAAAAGTGCTGTCTTACATTATAATAACGAACACAATAACTACGATGCCAGATACATGAACACGAATACAGATCCATAATGTATTGTTATTATCGTTACGTTGTAATATAAGTAACGTAAATATTATGTAAGTTATTTATTGCTGTACACGTGTGTATTAATTTTTAACAAACACTAATGAAAACATAATGCATTTTCTTTGGGGAATGTGAAACTGTTGCTAAACAAGAGGTTTGTAAGTAAAGTAGAGTTCACATTCCTTATTTTCCAAAGTCAGACAGCTTCCGAGTAGAACAACTCAAATGTTGAAGCTTGGAATGTGGACAATCTCGTCATATTGTCATAGACTAGGGAAAAGCTCAGCTTGTGTGTTTGGGTGAAGGTAGAATGTAAAATTATTGATTGTCGTATAATGGTAGAGTTCACATGTATGTAAATATACACAGGTATCTTGTAAAACAAATAATGTTAAGATGTAGATTCACTTTTGTGCACAAGGATTTTGCATTTTGAGTGTCCTTCCTAGTATACTGGCTTAAGTGTATACTGGCTTAGTAAATATTTGTTAATCTATTTTAAGATTGTCCACTGGGATTTTGTAAAATGGGGATATGTACTCTCTGTATAAATTATTAGGAGGCTGGAGACAAGTTGATGGAGATGAGCGTGTAATCATTAGCATTTTGTGTTTTGTGTGATGTAAGGAGAAAGCAATATTTTGTAGTGTTTTTTAAATAAATTAACTACATAATGTGGACTCCATAAGGGTTTTGTGGAGAGAAAGTGAAGGATTGTATAAACTATTTAGCTAAAGAATGGTATAAAATATACAATATACATTTCAACTGGGATTGAAACTTGTATTAATCTAGAGTTAAATGTGGACTACATAAAATATTTAATATATTAAATGTGCTCATTGAAAGTACTAGATGTATACATAATAACAAGATATATGTAACTATTGTTAAACTTGAGTTAAGAATCAATGTGATGACACCATTTCGTGGTTAAATATGGACCACAAAACTGTGGCTAACGTTGTAAAGTTAAAGTAATTGATGGATGGAGCAGGTAAAACATTCTCAAGAGATTCTAGTCAAAATATTGAAAATAATTTATTTTCTCTTTTACCAACCAAAGTGTTTATCTAGACTCTTTGGCTATGAATCTGTGGATGTATTCTCTTTTTCTCCCAGACTCTTTATTGTTCATTGAAGGTCCAAGAGGAATTTTTAGATGTAGTGAATTCGTTATCCAATCTCAAATTAATTGTTCATTATTTTCAAATTTTCATATATTGTTACACAACGACTTTGTTCCTTATATTTTGTTTCACTTTTGTTGATGAAAAGTGGAGAAAGATTTGTGGGTTTTAGCTCAACAGGAAATAATGTTTATTTTGTTTCAGTTGCATTTAGTAATCTCACTTGCCTAATTATTTCAGTTTGTGTTAGTCTGATCAAAGATGTACCTGTGTTGAGTATGAAATTACTTTGTAGAAAGGGAGAGTACAGAATTGTGGATTGGACAAGTCTTTGTAAAGTTTGGTTAAGTTAGCGTTTAGTGAGTCTCCGATTGCAATAACCATCTGAAGGATTATTGTGAATAAAAAAATTACTAATTTGGATCATTTCTGTGATAATTAGTTGTCTCTTTGCTGATCATATTGCAGTAATGTTGAAATTCCATGGTCACAGACAATTATAAACATTAGTTAAGTTTGTTTGTTAATCCCAATCTCTCTTGGGCTCACTATCGTCAATGATTATTCCAATAGCTATACAAATAATTAGACAAAGGATATTCTAAAGCCTTAAATGATGACCTCTCCAGACAGATGTCCAAAGGTATAAAAGTTGACCATAATAATTAATGACAAGTCAACAAAGTTCATAATTTGTTAATGGCGACTTTTAGACGGTGAAAGGTGTGGAGGACACAGGGATGAGTGGACAGCCCTTACAGATAGAAATCCCTCCTGGTGTGGACGAACAATGGTTTCAAGACTATTTGAGTGTCCGTCGTTCGGCTGTTTGTGAATACCCAGTGGCCAAGGACAAGGTCAGTGGACAGAAGAAATCACCAAAGAGTCATGAAGCATCCAAAGATAGGGACATTTAATTTATTTCTATTCATAGTCAATGATACCTATATTGTTGTGGGACTACATAAAGTAAAATGATCAATTAAATTTCTAGTTTCTTTTTCTCTCTCTCTTTCTCTCTTTTTAGATAGTTCATATTTGTTAGTTTATTAATGGAATTAACAGTAAATTTGTTGTTAATTTCTGAAAGCATAACAGGAAGCATAGCCGAAAACAGCCCAACAAAATATGACTAATATAATCAAAGAACCATCATTAAAAACAATGTTATTTTGATCTTGTGTATAAAAATCGATCCATTTCAAAGGGTCCTCTTTGTCACTCGTCTTGTAGATTCTACAGAATCAAATTGCAATTAGTAAGACATCCTAATTTGTCAAAATTGCACTAGATTTTTTTGTGTAGAAAGTACAAACCTTGTATTTGTTCGTCGATCTTCCTTGGCCGAATTTTTATATTTATTTCTTTTCCCTTTCACTCTTTTATTAAGTTCAGTGGGTAATGGCCTTGACCTTGTGATTGGATAAATACGATTGTGTCTTCTCTTTGGTCGTCTTCTCAGTAGATTAGTCTTACTAATTTTAACTAAATAATCTTTTCCAATCTGCTCATCAGTAAAATGATTTAAAAGATCTATTTTGTTCTCGTCACTCCGTTCTTCCTCTTGAAAATTTTCAAAAAACTGCTGAGGAGAAAGAGAATTATCTTCAAAATCCTCAGACTCTCCTTTTTCTTTGTCTGATTTCAAAAGACCAGTGTACAGTCGTCCATCAGTTTCTTCACTGTCGTCACTCAATTTTGAAGTTGATGATGAGTCGTCTGATTCAATGTAGAGACAAGTGTCATCCGCTGAGAAGAAAGTTGAATGCTCCTTTCTCTCATTCCAGTTAGCCTGGTAATTATATCTAATCCTCCTCTTCCTCCTCCTTTTTCTGATGGACTGACATGGCTGTTGTTGACCTCTTATGATTCCTGTGAAAAATTTTCTGAGGTGGTACATGGTTTAAGATTGCTGTTGAGTCCTCCGCTCATCTTAGCTCCTTTTCAGTGTCTGGATACTGGACAAAAATTGACGGCGAGGAAGTTTGATGACTGTATTGTCCCTACATTTTTCTATCCTACGCATCTTTATCCTACGGTTTACGCCACATAATTCTGATAACTCAATTTTGGTCAATTAATCCAAAGGGTCAAAGTAAAGGTCGGTTCTTTGTACTTTGGGTTTTGTCCACTTAGATTACAAAAGATGTCTTGCCCGTGGATGAATTATTTTGTTATGAAATCATCAAAATAAAAAAAGATGACTCAAAATAGCCATAGTAACTTTTCTGATCTGGGGTCGGGGAGGGTCAGATCAGATTAGGAGAAGATTAATAGTATAGGAGAAGACAACATCAAGAAATGTGAAGCTTGTTGATCGTTGCATGTGGAAGAAATCAGTTTCAACAGCCAATCTTCGGTAGCTATAAAATTGTAATTGAATAAAATGTTAATTAATCCACTTTATTATCAAATAGTTTTAAAGGATAGAAATAATAAGAAGGCAGACCTCTTAGCCAAACTTCTTCGATACTTGCTAGTCGTCATACTTTGTCTCCATTGAAATTCTTTAGACACAACCAGCATGTACCCGGCTGCCATGAAAATAGCCCGTTCAAACCAACAAAAGGCTATACACCCAATGGGGAAGATGAGGAAAGCGGGTATCTGGAGAACTCCAAACAGACGAACAATGCAAGTATTGCACAATATATGATTTACCATGACTGCACCCAAAGCAAATTCGTACATAGTTGTGTAACATTGATTATATCTCTTATTGAATGCTTGTAGGGTCCGATAAACCGACAATTCGGATTCATGATAAGGGGCTAACTCCAAACGTTGCTCACTGAACAAGAACAACAAAAGGGTAATTAATCAGTGATCACCAAGACTGATTGTGTAAGTAATATTTACCAAAATTAAATGAAAATTACTTGAGTAAATTGATCCAGGAATTGATGAGTCGGTATTTCAAGATGATGGGAATTAAATACACCACAACTCCAACATTTGCAAATATGGAGACGTACAGTTCAATTAAAGCAAAAAAAGGTTTCAAGTATGGAAGAATTGAAGAGGGGACAAACACTGATGACCAATACCTCCGATCCGTGTACTCCCCTACTCAGGAAAAGCATTCAAATTAAATATAATACTCAAATGTTACTTCATTTAAACTTAGGGTCTTACCAATATAACCGAACATGACGAAACTAGGATGGACAAAACAGACGATTACAAATATCCAAATTGTTGTACGACAAGTGTCTGGGACCATGTCTGCCGTGTAGAACCCTGGACAAAAATTGATCAACATTTAAAAAATCATTATTCAATTCAAATCATTTTGGAATGTTAAGAAGAATTAACTCACTCTTGAAACGATTATTGAGACGAAGAATCTGATTAATGAATTGACAAATCACTTTCTTCCTTCGAAGTAGGTGACTTTGATACACATTCGCACTGAACCGAGTAGAAAAGTGGACGACAAGAGCCAAGAATTTTGAAAAGGGTACACTTGGGTCACCAAACTCTTGACTTACAGTCACAAATTGATAGACAAACTCGAACCAAAGGAATAAACAAGTGATGAGGAGGAGATTCCTCGTCATTTTGCTCTCACTCAGTTTCACTTCACTGAGTCGAGAATCCCACTTGAAAGGCGAAACTTTGAGTTTTTTTGAAATGACAATAAAAATTTGTATTGTTTTGATTGTACTTGAAGTCAACATGATGATTGAGGATCAACAAGATGCACCTGAACCTGTCGGAACCGGGGATTCACCATTGAGGCTTTTAGGAGAACTTCTCCTGGAGAAGAAATGGAAAATAGGAAGACACCTACACACTCTTAGGTATTTCTTAATTAATGTGTAGAGAAACATCAATTAAGACGCTGAATTAATTTTCCGAAACTTGATGTTCTACCTGGGTCATTCATAATTAATATTCACTTACGGCACAGTGCCAAGACCATTGGACGACTACACGGAGTGACAGGAAAGAAGGTGTATGGGAGAGAGACACGAGCAAGTGTTTTCTCCAACTTCTATTGTAATGAATTATTGAGTGTGAGACATTATATAAGGTGACATGCTTTTAATTAAGTGGCATTAAATCAATGGAACGTGGAGGGCAGAACAAGGCTTTGTGGTTGTAATTGGCACATACTCATGTACAGAATGACCATTGGGGATGAGCATTTCGTTCATTTTCTAATATAAATTGTCATTTCTTTGGATATTCTGGAGTGAAGAAATGAGCTAATTTGGGAAATGTTTGTTCGTGAAGTGGACAAAAATGTGGTAGAAAGTTATAGTTGTTGTACAGTACATAGGACACTCTGTACATTATGAAACGCACACCAAAGTGGACTTGTTGATCCCAGCCTTCAATGAATGGTCGTTTCTCTTCATTAATTAATCATCATTTTTATGTAAAGCATCAAGTATAAAAGTCAGGCATTTTTTGATAGTCGAAAAAGTACTGGTACAATGTTATAATTCACATGTCACATGTGAAAACAGTGTCATGATTTCCAATTTCTTAATAAAAGAATCAGACTTTTTCCATGCATGTCTTCCCTTCAACTTTCACTCGGCGTTGCTTAACGTGTTGATTCTTTCTGCAAATTATTCGAATGATATGGAAAAATATTGGAATCTTCTTTCTCTTGTTCCGAGTATCACCTTCCTGTGAGACGCAGGGAATGTCATGACATAAATAAGTAAATGAGAAAGTTGATGGTCAAAAAATATGTTCCAATTGGTCACAGTGAAAGGGAAAAGAAGAAGGGGGAAAGAGAGAGAGAGAATGTGGAGAATAAAATTTACACAGATAATCAAGTCATGCTTTCGTCGTCGTCAGACATCTCATTTCTCATTGTCATCCGGTAGGAATTTTTATTATGTAGGTAGGGACAGGGATGTTCATTCACAAGGGACTATCAACATTTGATATAGAAATTCCATTCATGTCAATATGGTTTTCTCTATGAATATAATACTGGTGGAGATGCTGGGAGGGAGAGTGAGTGTCCCAGTTCAATTTCAGTAGTCTGAAATGAATTCTCTCTGTGGGACTTGTTCACGACTATCTTCTCTAATGTAATACTAGAGTATGGAAGAAGTAGATCCAAAAATCGTGGAAATGTAGGATTTTTTTTCATAAAAATGTGTACACATCCATAACCACTACGTATTGTATAATGGTATGGCTGTTTAGGATATAGACATTACACTTGTGGAAAAAATGTTCTTATAGCTGTTAATTTGAAATATAATGTGATAGTGGGCTTGTCATGTTGTCCTGATACTGGAGAAAGTCCATAGACTTTCTCTGCGCAAATCGATATAGTTCAAATGCCAAGGTTTAAACGGGGTAAAAAAAGGCTGGTCAGAACATCCTTGGAAAAGTATGAACAACTTGTTGTGTGCAAAAATAATAATAATAGTTTTGAGTACATTTACAAACAACAACAACAACTAAGGGACTTAATTGGAATTCAACTTTTTTACAAAGGGGCCTGGTACAAGGAGCTAATTTGTGCGTCTTTGTGAAATTTCAAACGGAAGGCCGGGGAAGGGACGAAAAAATTGTCCTGGATTTTTTTTTCGATTTTAATTGTGATTCTCCACTTTGACCCGAGTCATTCCAGTGTGTCCAGGATGTGACACACATTTTTATCTTATTCTGACAAGTCTGACTGTGTGTGACAGTGGTTGGAAACACATTTTTCGGTGGAAACCCGCCCACGCAAAAATTTCGGTCAACGGAACAAGCCAGCTGGAAGGATATTATCTGGAAAATATATTACATAGATATATAGATATCATCATCGACCTTCTCAATTGTGATATGACAAGTTATGACTTGTTGAATATTCGTACTTCTATAATATGCTACGTATGTACACACATCAGTGAAAGAGTTTATGCATGATGGAAATAATCTATAAAGTAAAGTTTGTATGAGTGAAGAAAATAATCTTTGGAAAACTAGTCTTTCAACTGTCACCGCATGTAAGTCAAAATATTTTGATTGATGTGTTAATTATTTATTGTAGCCTCCTTGAATGACTTTGGAATACACAAAAATAATATTAAAGATTATAAAACAACTATAACAAATTTTGTTATAATCTTATTATCCAATTATTATTTTTATTAGTGTGAAAAGGTTCTAAATTCGGAATCGGAAAGATCTTTGTTATTATTCTTATTGGAGTCTATTTTGAGTACTAACGATTATGTTGTTATTGTTGTTTTTTTTTGAAAATTTCAGGAAAATCTAGGATAATATCAAACTTGGATCATAAGGAGTAGCAGCCAAAGAAAAAGAGAAAATTTTTCGTGACTACACAAATTGTCGACAGTGAAAGGGAGAGGGTGAGAGAGAAGAAAGAAAAGAGATACAGTAGTCATAAAGTAGGACAATGGGTTCAGACGAGGATCCTCAGGAGTATGACTGGTCGAGGAAATTGTTTCGGATTGGAATCATGACGACGGGGATTCTGGGGTTTCTCATGATTCTCCTGATGGGAGTTTGGGTATCCAAGTATGCTCAAGGCACAACTGTCCCAGTCAACATCCACATTATGATCATGTTGATCTTCTTCATCTTCCTTCATGGACATGGTGAGTTTCTTTTTTTTAATGCATACTTACCATTAAAAATATCCATTCCATTATTTTTTTTGGTACTCTGAGTCAATCGTCAATTCAATGGTTTTTGCTTGTGTGTGTATGTACTTTTGTACGGGGGGAGCAGACAATCAAAATTTAAGTAAACAGGTCCATAAATTTCTACGGTTTCATTTACCATGGCACAATCTGTCGGGACAATTTTTTCGGACCTGTCGGCACCCAACTAAACTAAAAAACCCGACGGCTCCTCCAGTAAACCCAATTTGGCTTCAGAAAAATTTTTACCTTAATTATTTTAAACGTGTTCCTAATGTCCCAAAGTAATTTAAAAGTGAATATTCGGTCACCCAGAATTTTATAAATTTTGGAAGTCGTAGTTGCGTGCGAAAATCGAGTTTCGGAGAGTTTTTGAGCGTTGAGAAAAGTCTCTTGGGTATTCAAAACTATTTACAGGTGACCTGTAAATAATTTTTCTCAACGGTTAAAAACTCGTCGACACTCGATTTCGGTCGGTAGCAATGGAGTAAATGGTTTGCTAAAATTCATGGATCTGTGTAATAATAATAGACTTTATTACAAACTAGTAATAGACTTTCATGATGAAAGTTTCATCTGCGGACAAGTGGAACGAAGTTCCGCTTGTTCAAATACATAATATTATGGAAGAAGTCTAGTACAGAATGTGTGTTGGTACTTTATCATATTCTCGAGTTTATATGTCGTGTATTAATACACTCCATTTCAAAAATTATAGAGATAGAACTCTACCCCTCTGGGAATATCCTTCTGGACTGAACTAATAATAATGAAGATTTTGTCTAGCATTTCACAAGAGGAGGAGGAGGAGGGAAAAAATTCTCCTTTTTATATGAATTTCTCGTTCACCTTTGTTCGATGTTCTCATATTTAGCCCTGTGGCTATGTATTGCTAAAGTATGCAGTAGTCAGTCAGTCTCAGACTTGCCTTACTTTCTCTGTGAGTATTTTTTTCCCTTCCTTTTTTTGGGACACACAGGAAAATGTTTGATGGAGGCTTTTGTTGGGGAGAAGATGAAACAAGATGCACTGAAAGGATAGAGAATGCACTGTGTGTGTGTGTGTGTGGCTTGTGGCCTAGTCTAGTTTGAGTGAGGATCAGCATCACTGATCTTTTTATAAGTTGTACAAAGGGACGTGGCAGAGTCCTGAAAATTTGATGCTTACAGATGACAGGATTAGGGGATGGACAGACAGACAAATGTCTTCAAGTCTCCTCCTCCTCCTCCCATTACTTTTACTCTGTCTCCTTTCACACACTCACAGCTGTTGTGGGATCTGGAATCTGGATTTAGGGGAATAAAGATGAAAATCTTTTTAGCGGCTTTGGAAAAGGGGGACAAACACAAAGAGAAGAAGAGTAAAAGAGTTGATCTGGACATAAGCTAAAAAGAAATTTTTTTTTGTACTCGTCACTTTTGCAATCTCCAGTAGAATTCGATTTTTATGGATTTTTCCCAAGTTGGAATTAGGTTATTGAAAGAAAGTAATAATAATTTCCTCGGGTTTCATAGAAAAAATATTCACATGTAAGAGTAGAGCAAAAAGATTATTAGAGAGAGGTCAGTTTTTGAAGTTTTATATGTAGAAAAATCTGGAGAATCAGAAAAGTACAAGCGCTGCTAAAGACGACACCATTTAGGGTCCCTA
>WJFB01003344.1:0-13601 GCA_009870185.1 Pygmarrhopalites habei | reverse complement strand
ATTCGGGGGAAAATTGGTTTTCCCGTATTCCCGGGGAATTTTACCTTCTGTTCTAAGAGTGCAGAAGATAAAGAAAAAATCTAACAGTGACTGAACTCGTGAACGGCGTCAAAGTCTTACAATTTTGTAATGAATTCATTTTTAATTGTTCGACTTTAACGCCGTCTCTACGTTCAGTCTCTCAGAAATTTAATTGTGTGTGGATTTAATTCACTGAATTTATTATTATTTTTAAAAAATTTACTCACTGCCCAATGTGCGTTGTTCGCTTCATTCAAGTGTTGTTGTCGAAGGTTTAGACGTTGTGCCTAATTGACATACATAAATAAATAATTATTGCCCAAATAAATGAGAATAATAATGACAGACAGGCAGACAGACAAAAAATCCTTCAATTCAATTCAATTAATAAAAATACTTACCGAAGGAACATGATATTCCCTCATTACGATGGGTTGTTGAGCCATCTTCTCGTTCGATTAATAATATTAATTAATGGTCAAAAGACGGACAATTGTCCGGTCGTACAATTAAATTAAAAAGGAAGTTGTCCCACACAGTCACGCTCCAACTCTCTCACTTAAATGTCCAACGTTTCACTGTTTTTATTTTTTTATTCCTTGAAGGGGACAGAAGGGACTTCTCTAGTTGAGAAAAAAAGGTCTGAAAATGAACCTTTTTGACGGTATAGCCAAATGGCTATGCAGGGTGGAAAGGATAAAGTGAGTCAGATATTAGGACGTTTTAGCGGAGATATTTTGAATGATAACTTCATGAAACTTGCACACGTCATGCTTCCACATATCTATGATTATGAAAAAAATTGCGAGAATATTGTGCGTGGTCATTAACTGCGATGGAGGGCAAAGAAGTGAAGCGGTCCGCTGTTCTCCAGCTTTATTTAGCTGGCTGGCCAAATTGGAAGATATTCAAGGAGCTGAAAAACACCGGAATCACAAAATCTTGTGTTCAACGGACCATACAACGGTACAAGGAGACTGGGAGTGTTAAAGACAGGCAAAGACGCCCGAAGAAAAAATTGGTCAGGACTCCAGCATTCGTGAAGAGAATCAAGGCCCGAATTCGGAGAAATCCTAAACGATCGGCACGAAAGATGGCCAGAGACCTGAAAACAAGTCATCCAACCGTTCAAAAGGTCCTAAAGGAAGACATGGGAGTCCGGCCATACAAACTACGTAAGTGTCACAAATTGACCTCTGCCCAAAAACTTAAGAGAGTTCAGAGAAGCAAAACACTGTTGAAGCGGTACGCAGCTGCGGACGTCGAAAATATACTCTTCACAGATGAGAAAATCTTTACTGTCGAGCAGTCCCACAACTCCCAAAACGATAGGATCTACTGTACAGACTCCAAGTCAATTCCGCCAAGTCGTCAAAGAGTCATTCGGGGCCACCTCCCCCCATCAATCATGGTTTTTGCTGGTGTGTCTTTAAAAGGGGTCACTGACCTGTACTTCGTCCCCCAAGGTGTAAAGGTCAAGGCCAAAAATTACATTGAAGAGATCCTGGAGCCCACCATATACCCCTTGAATGAAACCATGTTCAATGGAGGCAATTGGACCTTTCAACAAGACTCTGCTCCAGCTCATACTGCAAAAATCACTCAAAATTGGCTTAAAGAGAAAGTTCCAAGCTTCATCACGAAGGAAGAATGGCCCCCCTCCTCTCCAGATCTTAATCCACTCGATTACTTTGTTTGGTCAAAATTGGAGTCCATGGTCTGCTCGACACCTCATACAACTCTTGAGTCTCTAAAAAAATCTTCGAGGTCAGCATGGGTCAAGTTTCCTCAAGATCAGCTGCGTTCCGCAATCGAGTCGTGGATAAAGAGACTAAAGGCTTGTGTGAAGGCTAGGGATGATTATTTTGAATACAAAAAATAGTAAGTGTTCGCCATTATGTTACCGATTTGTGTGCAAAGTCTCATGATCTCTCAATAAATTGTTCTTGAGATATGACCTCAAATACTCGATTCACTTTATCCTTTCCACCCTGTATAGTTTTAAAAATAAAATTGAACTTTTATTAAAATTGTACTTTGTATTGGTCCATTTTTTTGTCCCTTGAAAGGGTTCAGTAAAGTTGGGAAAAAACTTTAAACATTTTTTCTTCAGTATAGTTTGTACAGTATAGTACAAGCCGCACGGCTATACATAATCTCTCAAAATAACATTTTAAAAATAAAAAGGACTACATTTGGGAGACAAGATGGAAAAACCAGAGTCAGTCATAGAAATCGCATTGTCACAAAAGTGTGTGTGGACTGAGTATCTACTTTTTATCTACTCGTCTCTTTCCCCCCTCCGCCCACTCTCAGCCTCTTATGTTAAGTCACAGTACATCTTAAAATTTTATACTATTGTTCTCCCGTCACCCGAACAACATTTCTCCTTGTTCCCCGTCAACCACTAGCCACATATTTTATTCGGTTATTACACAAAAATCCAATCCTCCTTCGACGTCCTCCTCCCCCTCTCACACTTTTTCACAAATTCAAACTCATTAAATTTCTATAGCACTCCACACACACACATCTTCTTGAAAGTACCTACCTACATGGTGTGTCATTGGGCGGAAAGTGATTCTGATTTACTAACAAATAAGTAGATAGGTACACGGGAGATGGGCTGTGCGAAAAATCTGTGACTTTGGCTTCGAGAGAGAGAGAGATAAAAAATAAGATAAACAATTTCAATTTTGACAATGACAGAACACTGACGACTCTTTGTTGCTGACAGGTAAACTTACAGAGAAGTACCTTAGTAATAGCATGTAATATTAACGGGAGAGATGAAATCACAATGAAAATCATATTTACAAAAAATAACTCCCTCTACAGATTGTGTGTGTGTGGAGCCCGTATTAATGAAGACATTAAATACTAAATCCTTTTTTGGACAAAAGATTATGAATTACACAGACTCACAGTCTTAACCACTACTTACCCTAGGCCAAAAACATTGCAGAAAGAAGAACGGATTTTTGCACGGATCTCTACACACTAAAGTTGTATTTTAACATACCCTTCTACAGTAAAAGTACTCACTTGTGTGTGTTCGTGTACGTGTGTGTGGAGGACGGTAGTGTACAAAGTAAGGAGTAAGTAGAAGTGCGGATCCGTATAATGATGATTGTAGAGTTAATTTATGCAAATTAAAAGTGTAAGATAATGGAAGGAAGGCGGATGAGAATGATGAAATATTATGAATATTGTGTGTGTGTGTGTGTATCTGTGTGTGTGTGTGTATCTGCGTGTGTGTGTGTGACTGTGTACTGGTGTCCATGTAAATACACATCTGTATTTCCAATTAGCATAGAATAGAGTATGCAACTATAAATTAGGGATAAATTCAGACAGAGAGTGAGAGAAAGATGGGCTCATTAAAATGGCCTTAAAAGGGAAAAAAGACTTTTTGTCAGTACAGATACACATACACACAGGCGATGAGAGGGGAGATGAGGAATGTGGAGGAATTAAGACTGTGTGTGTGTGGGTTTTGGCTGCCCCTATTATAATGCATGAAATTTTAATCCTAGTGTGTCTCTGTAAACAGACTACTAGATTTTGTTGGTGTACTTTTTCTTGAGATAGGAAAAGGACGGAACGACCAGGACGAAGAAATGCGAGAAGAGAAGAATATGGAAGATGATGAGAAGAAGAAGATTCCTGCTCATACTCAACAGAGTTTGGGAGAGAGGAATTAGTTGCTCTGTTTTTGTAATATTGTTCAACATTTTTTAATTGAATCTTTGTTAAATTGTGAGACAGCTGAGTGAGAGACAAGAGAGAATTTAGGCTATGACAGATGACAAGTGGTGCAACTCTCTCTCTTTCTTGTGAACATGGATTTCAAGTTGAGCTTTTAAGTTCAACTCATGTTTTTTCCATTTACACGCTTGTGCGTGTAACGTGTGTCTGTGTGTGCGAGAGAGAGAGGAGAAGAAAATTGAAAATGATTATTCACAAAATTCTTGGGTAAAACACAGAGACCGGCGTCGAGACTGGAAGAATTAATCAAAAAATATTGGGTCTACACTAAAGAGAAAGAGCAAGTCTCTTACATATTTATTATGTACCTTAAATGGGACATTAATTAATTGATAAGGAGTGATATGACTCACAGGAAAATTCCTACTCTCATTTATAATCTCATCTCGGATTCTCAGATGAAGAGAGGTACAAATGGAGTAGGACAACATTGTGAGGATAGAAACAGTAATAGCTTTTTATACATTACTCGTTGATGTAATATTTCACAGCACGCACACGTACACACACACACACTGCCATTTTATGTACGGTATCAAAGTATTTTTGATACAGATCAAGATTAGGTGATTTATTTTTGCTGAGTTACACACAGTCTTCAAAGAGAGTGTCTTTGACATTTTTTCCCTGGTTGACTGAACATTTTCTAAATGTGAGAATTACACTATTCCCTCACGATTCGTTAAATGTGATCGTTGAATGTGTGATTAACGTGTGTGTATGCGTGTGTGTGTATGTTAAATATCTAAAGAGGGTGATGGTTGTCAAAAAATTGGTGTGCTGCAATGTGTATTCAGGAAGAGAAAAGGTGTATCGTCATTAGCTGTGGTCCCTGCCAAAAAAACTTGTTACTTTAACTGTGTGTTTGTGTCTGTGTGTGTGTGTGATGTTGTGTGTTGTGCTCTTGTTGCAATTAGAGGGATCATTGAGAGATGAGATGGTTTAAAAAGCAAATATTTATCTATGTACATCAATAATATCTCTCTCTTCAAATCCTGCCCATTTTTAGTCAATCCATTCTTCACTATTGTATTCTATTCAAGTCTCTCTCTCAGTCCCCGTCATGTCCATGTCCATGAGGACATGGACTAACAACTTGACTTTTCCTTTGTCAAATATTTATATCAAATGTCTGTCCATGAAGACAAGTTGTAGTAGCTGAGGGGGGAGGGAGAGAGATGTCAGATAAACATTTTTTGAAATCAATACAATATCATCACTACAGCAGACACATGTGTGTACAACGGATCTGTTCTCATTATTAATTTTAATAATAGTAGAATAAAATGAGTAGTACCTAGGAGCAGGGGACTGTCCACCAAGAAATGTCGTTCAATGGACACGGAGAAAATTGAGAAGGACAACTGAGTACCGTGACAGAGGCACTGAACCTACACACGTCAAAATGAATACATAATTAAGGATGAAAAAGTTTTTCTTGGATTATACATGGTGGGCCAAAATTAATTTAAAATTTTTGACCTGCAACAACTTTTCTAATATGTAAATTTTTGAAATTAAGATCTTGTAAATAATTAGTGTAAGAGGAACTCACGATAAATGCACAAATTAGAACGATCCATCCCCATCCTCCTTCGGGATAGTAATTTTGCCTGTATTCAATATTTATAAATTAATAATGAAATATAAGTAAACGGGTTCATAAAAGGAGATGGCCAACAAATCATGGGTAATTCTATGTGTCGCCTGATTGAACTAAAACTTGACAGAATTTAATAAATCCTCCCGAAAAAATTTTAAATGGTATTTTCTACGGGTGATTTGTTTTTTCTTACCCTTTGACCTACAGGGGTCAAAAGGCGAGAAGAAGTAAGCAGATAAATTCATGACAAGAATGTTTGACTTGGACGCCACTTGCTTGCAAGTATCAATACCAGACTGCATCTGTGATAGGACTTACTGAACACGGAATTCACGTGAACGGCGTCGAAGTATAACATTTTGAATTAACAAAGAAATGTCGGATTCTAGTATCAAAAGTCACTGCTTAATCGAACAAAACATGAATTGACCAAGTTTTGCTGGCCATGTCCCTTCTATAGAACAATTTACTATTGTAATATATTTTTTCTAAACTGGCGTAGACACAATTAGACTAAAAACCCGAATTCTTTTAATAATAAAATAATTTCGGGCAATGGTAAATTTTAATACTAAAGCACTGTTTACTTAATTACTATTATCGTTGCCTAGAACTTGTATTAATTACTGTGCAAACAAGTGTCACTTCGTTCCACTTGCTTAAATATAATTTTAATATTTAAATAGTTTATCATACCAGAGAGTGATGACTTTCTTCAAATTTTGGATATTTCCATCACCCACAGTTCCAGGATTGGTACAATCTCCTCCCCTCCCTGTCGTACTCCTCAAAGCTGATGGAGGACATAACAAATTTTTGGACGACGGTTCCACCCTACCACAACTTAGTAAATTTGGGTCCGAGTAGGATGAACACTTTGCATGTTTGTTAAATAGATTTCTATAATGTTTATCCGTCCCTAGTGTTGACGATGTTGTTTTTATTTGCTGCTGCTGTTGATTATTATGATCTTGGTGGGATTGGTCATGTGGACACTTGTCAGTATGTTGTCTCACTTCTTCCTCTTGACTCCGGGTCTGTTGACAATTTTTACCCGCTCCGAATTTTGTCCGTACAGCCGTTGCTGTTGTTGTTGTCGTCGTCGTTGATTCCTTATTCTTCTTGTTGAAATGGAACAGATTTGATTTATTTGTGGTACTCCTCGTCTTCACAACACCTCCTCCTCCCCTTGTCGTTGTTTTTGAAGAGTCCTCACCAAAATCATAAACGAATTTTTCTCCCTTCACTTTCATCCTGAAATCTTCATCATCATTCTCCTCTTCACACTCTTTCTCTCAAAGTACAAAAACACACTCACTCACTCTCTTTTAAACTAAACACTATTTTTCACAGTCTACTCTTCTCATTTGTCATTCCAGTCTTTAATCTTCCTGTAGAAAAATACAAAAAAAAACATGTCAAGACATGAGATAAGATTAAAATTCAACCAATATTTCAAAAAATTATGTCAACTACAAAATACACTTAGCACTCTCAATGTAGTTCCAGTTCTCAATCTAGTACAACATTTAAATGGGCAATTTTTTACTTGACCTAAGGAGGTCAAAATGTTACGCGAGTAAATTGACAAAGAAAATGAGTGACTAGGACGCCGCTTAAAACTCTACTCCAACCATTTATACTAAGCATTATTGAAACTCTGTACAGTCGCACATGACATGAACGGCGTCCAAGTCCAACATTTTTCTGTAAATTTTCTTTTCCCCCCTTTTGACCTTTATAGGTCACAGAAAGTCATCTGAAAAATTGTCTACCATGAAACGTTGACCCCCAGAAAAAATCCGTCTGTCAATTTTCACCCGAATCAAATAAAAACCCTTTATCGCAATATTTTCTCACCCGCTTACCGCCATTCAAATTCCCCTGCCCAAGTGACCATCCTGTTCTCAATTTTCCGCTAATTAGATTTGGTCCCCACATTCGCACAAGGAAAGAAAAAAAGATTGATTGTAATTAAATTAGGACTCGGTATCGGAGATGAGGGAACAACAGCAACACAAGGAGAACAAGTCACACGAGAGAGAGAGAAACTTTTTTTTGTTGTTGACAGTTGAAAGACCAAGAAGCGACTGGTTGATTTTTTCCGGAGAGGCGCATACTAACCTCTTGTACCATGTACATACACACACACACACCACACTTTTCCTCTCTCCCTCTTTCTCTCTCTCTAGAGAAAAGTAAAATAGTCAACAAATTGGAGCTGGCAATTTTGCAGAGAGAAAGACATGGAAGTACACACACACACACACACAAGCGAAATAGACAGATGAGGATGACAAAACTCGCATCTTCCTTGTTAACCAACCATCTCTTCTCTCTCTCTCACTCACTCTCTCTCCATGGTGTGTGTGTGATGAGTTTCCGTGCCAAACTGAAAAAAGAGCAGAAGGGAGGAAGAGAAAAAAAGACTGGCTGCCCATCTTCATCGTCAATATGACAAAGATCATGGGAAAAATACACACACACACTCTCTCTCTCTCTCGCTTCATCTTCTGTTTTTTGCCCCCATTCCCCTCCTCCCTGTTGCGTGTGTGTGTATGTGTAGCGGGTAGGAGCATACGTGTGTGTATGTAACACTGTTTGTGAAAGCTCAACTCAGTTAAGCTACATTTAAATATTTACGTTCAATAAGCTCATACCATCCGTCATCATGTCCACAGCCACCCAAAACACAACCCCCCAAACTACACACATGACACACACACACACGGCACACACACAATTCCACATGGCTAGGATTAAGGCTAGGATTAAGTCGTTGCCAAAATACAAGCGTTTAGCTCTAAACACTTTGATTTTTTCCTACCCGGTACAAAACACCAGGAGAAAAAATGGTTTTGTGTGAGAGAGAGGGAAGGGAAAAAATTGAACTATTCTAATTACAATTAAATGGAGGGGATTAGACTAGAAAACGGTTCAATTTGTCGGGTGTCAGACATTTTTTCCATCCTTCTTTTTCTTTGTGCGGGAGTCGGAGTACCGGGAGATTCGGAGGATGGAGGATGAAGAGCAGGGGGAAAGATTTGTGATGATTTAGAGAATGATTTAAGAGTGCTGAGCTTAATTGAGTTTCGTGTTGGGTCGAGGCGGAGGAGAAAGAGAGAGAGTGTGTGTGTGTGTGAAAATGTCAAATGTGCAAAACACTACAGCATTGCATAGCATAGCGAGAGTAATGCTTTTAGTACAGTAGATCTCGTAATTCATTCATTCATGGCAAGTTGCAACTCAAATCGAATGAGGTCAACCAAAACACAGAGAAAATTTTGGCACTAGCCTCTCCCTCTCTCTCTCTCTCGCACTCTTTTTTCCTTTAACTTGATCCACTCTCTCATTACATTGCAATTTTCCCCCCATCTTCTCCTTCCAAATCCCATTTTTATGGCTTCTTTACTCTTGAAAATGGGCATTGACAATCCTTGTATTTTGTAAAACCCATAATGAACGCCTCCGCCTCTCACTTTAATCTCATGTGTGTGTGTGTGCATGATGTAAAGGCCCAAAGGGAGATGCGTCACATCATAAAAAAGGACAGCTCAACAATTTGCAATGTCCTTTGTCAAAATTACTAAGGACAGGAAGGAATCTGGAGGAAGGGAAATGTGTCCGGAAACTTTCCAATTTCGAATTCCATAAATATAAATCCACACAATCCAATTTTTATTAGTCAGGTCACACCAACAAACACGAGTCTTGAAAACCTTTTTCACACAAAAAAATTCCAAACTGCAGATTTGCAGTCCAATTAATTGACTATGCAATGATAGAATTAAGTTTGTTGTGGTCCATCCAGAAGAAAATCCTGACTCTACGTTTCATACAAGCAATATCCTAATTATGAGTAATTAATTAATGACCCATTTTACATGCTAATCCATATGGAATTTTTTCAATATTTCAAGCAATCCTCCTCCTCCACATTTTGGACACTTTCCCAGCAACTTTCATTTCTTCCTCATAATTGAATTAAGTGAATCTTGAGGCCACGAGAGGGAAGTCTTTTACAGGGAGGCAAAATATTCTCAAAAGAGAGTCAGCCACACACACACACCAAAAATACAGATTTTAAAACTTTAACTTGCAAAATATGCTCTTAACCAATTATCAAAATTAGGTTTTAACCTTCCAATTTGAAACTACAACATAATTAAGAAATCCCCTCTCTCTTCTTTAAAGCCCTCATCTTTTCTTTATGAAATTGCGCAATCTTCCCGAACACATTCCCTTCAGCAATGTTCCCAGGAATCATTCCCCTTTCCCTTCCATGTCGAATGGACATTATCGCTCCATTAATTTATTTGATGAGGTGAAACAAAGGCAACAATTTATTAACTTGATTTATTTGAACAACAACAAAATAGAATCCCTCACAGAAACAACAACACAAAAACAACAACAAAAATCATAGAGGTATACTATGTGTACCTCTATGACAAAAATATTGTAAATCAAAAACTAACAACAACAAATATAAATTATAATCCCCAAACTAAAATAATTATGACACATGACACACACACCACAAGTCACACACTTCTTCCTTCCTGGTTATTCCCTGGCGGGGAATTCGGTCTCAAAAACCTCGGGATCGGGCAGGAGGGGCAGGTGTGACAGGAGCAGCGGGTGGTGTTGCTGTTGTAGTGGTTGTTGGAACGGTTGTAGCGATGGGGACAGCGGGGTCAGCTTGAGATGAGGGTGGGACTGCGCCAGTCATGTTCATGTTTGTAGTGGGCATTGTAGAATTGGTCGAAGTTCCATTTTGCGGGAGAGGGTTATTTGGGTTACAACCCGGTTGAGGCACACACCTCGCCACCATCCCCGTAATACAGAAACAAGTTGCACATCGGATAGTTCTCGGTATGAATATTTGACCCATGGAACAGTTTCCAGAGAGGAGTGGCGGGACAAAATGAAAATTGATGGAGTCTTGCACAGTGAAAGAAAAAAATTTTCACAATCCCATTTTCAATTAATTTAATGCGAAAAATATATTTAACCAAAATATACTAAATTAATCTTACAAGCTCCGTTTGGATCCGCCCAGGTCAAAGCTGTCAATACGGCCATTGACCCCACTGTCACTGCCACGAGGATCAAAAGATTTTTCATGGTTTTTTTTTCAAAAACTTTTTTTCAAAATTTCCAAAATTTGACAGAGAGGAAACTTTGTGTGGTTGTGTGTGTGTCGTATGGAGGGTCTGAATGGAATGGAGATAGAAATTGGCATTTATATGAGATGAGAGGACGGAGGAAAAGGAATTTAGTAAACTAATTTGAATTGAATGGGATTCGAATCCTAACGGAAGTTTTCCACTTTTTTATAATGACAACAACAATATCATCAAATGATACGTAGGAGAATCCCTCTTGGCCATTTTCAGGTCAGACCCTATCATCTCCAATCATCTCACTGTGGGCCATGACCTCCACGGTACTCTAAACAAACAAACGGCACCTCTCTCTCTCTCCCTCACACACACACACACATCAGATGAGATGACAAATGGCACACTTTTCCCCCTATTTATAAATCCTCGGCTCCCCTCACATTCAGCTCAGTGTGTGTGTCTGTTTCTGATTCTCAGAAGCTAATGCTAATTCTCCCACATCATCATTCCAAATACAATTAATAATAAAAGACCTCCAAACTCTCTTCTTCTTCTGGATGGAGACTGGAGAGAGTGTGCGTGGGAGGGAGGGAGTGTGGGCGTATGTGGAACTGGGAAGGAGAAAGTGAAAATTTACAATCCAAATTTTTTTCCTTCTCCGTAATCAAAATTCACTCTAAAATTTTGTATTCCATCAATTTTTAGGAGGTCAACTACTGTAGTACAGCTTTGACTGTGTCACACAGCCTGTGTGCGTGTGTGTGTGTGTCAACAGTCAACACAAAAAGCAGTTAGGTGACAGTTGGTCGGAAATAGAAAATAGACTATTTTAAATAGTTTTATGGAATTTAAAATTCATAATTTTATAGTGTCATACATAACTGAATTTACTTTCCATTTTATACAAAATAATATTTAAAATTGTAATTATTTTGGAGACATTTTCACTTTCCAAGTAGGCTTACGCTTGTGTGTGTGTGGCTTGTAAATGTGCATGGCTTTCCAGGAGAGAATGAAACATGTAAAACGAAATCGAAATATGAAATTTGGTCGTCTAGACACGATTTCTCCATTGTCAAATGGATTATTTGTATTTTGAATCATAATTTATTATTCACTTTCGCCTTTACTAGAATCTATTCTAATTTTTAAAATTTAAATAATGTTAACGAAATTAACTGTGATTTTTTAAAAATAAATTATTTCGAAACGGAATGGCAATCTTTCTATTCCTCTCAGTAGCAAATATCTATGGAATTTTGCACATCTCCTCCTCTAATTATTTGCAATTAGCATGATTCATCCTCTTTTCCTCCTCCTCCTCTTAATGCTCTTTTAAGTACTTTAAACCACTCCATTTTACTCATCATCATCATCCTTCATTTAATATCTCTCTCACACACACAATTGCAAAAGAGAGAAAGAGTTGCTCCAGGTGACATGGGACTTGTTCTCCCATTTCTACCATACAATCTCTAATAAAATCCCCCCGATGCTCAATCACTTCAAAAAATTTTGACTGATGCATCACACACGCCCACTCTAAATCGTACCGTAAATCATATTTTTATTGTCCCACGGCATACCGTCAGAAACGAAACTTCCTAAGACGTACTCCGATACGGAATTTACCGTAAAATTTTGAAATGTAGCCCGTGTGCAAAAAATCATTGCTCGCTTACGTCTTCGTTCATTTACAAATACGGTATAAATTGCTCACACACACAGTATTATACAAGGAAAAATTCGGGCTATAGAAAATGATGGAGTAGAGTAGGGGTTGTAAAATAGGGAATACGGTAGCCGAGGAAGGAATGATGGTGTGAGCGGCCAGGATGTGTCAAAAGAGAAGGATGTAAATTTTTCTCGTGGGCTTTCCCCTGGGCATTGAGAAAGAACAAGAAAGTGACGTAAAAAAATAACCTCCTCCACTCTTTTCTTCGTATCATCCGCCGCTGTTGAGCCTCCAGCCCCGATTTTTCTCCTCCTCCTCTTCTTCATTTTCCTCCTCTCATCCTTTTAGTCATTCATGGATTTTGAAGGAACACACACTTCCGCTCCCTCCTCTCCTTTCCTTTTAAAATTTTAAACCAGATTTTTCTACAAGGATCCGAAACATGAAATCGGATCAGACACAATTCAAAACCTCTAAAGGGGTTAATCCGGAGCGGAGGAAAGTGAGACGAAGGAATTCATGGCCACTGGATAATACTGAGGGTCAACAGTCAAAACCAGGGATTTTGCCTTGGAAGAATTCCGGTGTATTTTTCCATCCTCGGGGATCACATTCTGAGTTGGAGAAGTTGACAGTGAGCAACAGGAAAATTGACTGTCAGTGGCAAAAACAAAGGCAAGGGCAGGAGAGAGTGGTGTCAATACCCGGGAATCAACAGTGTTTATTTTTTCGGGATGGACAAGAAGAGGATCCTTTTAGAAGGAGAGTAGTTAAGAGTGAAAATAGTGGAGGTCAAATGAAAGGTCGCGTGAAGGTTCTGCTACAAAATTATTATCCAGAAGGAAAATGGGGATTTAATGTAGTTTTGGCTGCTGCTCTCATCTCTTGCCTTCAACATGGAAGTCAGTTGGTCACTCCGGTGTTGACCATGACATTCAAGTCCAGCGTCTACACTTCTTCCAGTAGTGAGTCAATCTTTTTTACATTATAATTGTAAGACAAATTTTAAAAAAAGAGCTGGTGTCGTCTGGTGGATGTGTACAATTTCGAGAATCTTAAATGACCTCGCCATTTCGTTAGGGATAATTACAATTAATTTTAAGTTGAGAAAGGACATGGGCAGGTGTAAACGTGACAAAATAACTTTCTTCGATTGAGCTGAAACTTGGCAGAAAGCTTCGTTAGGAAAAACAAAGGTCTGTGGCCCAAAACCAAAAAATTGAATTTCTTGTATTTTTGAAATGTGCATGCCTAATAAGAGTGAAAGGGATCTAACGGGACCTTTTTTTGTCAAGCTTGAGGTCACCTGGACCGATAAGTAACCAATACGTATGTATATACGTACATACAGGATCGCCAATGATTCTTTTTTAACAGTGTTCATTTGTGGATAGATTTTGCTCGAGTT
>WJFB01003343.1:0-13603 GCA_009870185.1 Pygmarrhopalites habei | reverse complement strand
CGGCGGCGGCGGCTGCAAATTTAAAAAATTATCGGCGGCGGCGGCTGCAAATTTAAAAAATTATCGGCGGCGGCGGCTGCAACTCGGCGGCGCCCAAGTCTGGTAGGGGGTGAAGGAAGGAATTGAGAATTGTTCACTGTAAAAAAGTTGGACACCCCAACTACTCGGGTCCAAGTTTTGAATTAATAATGACATGTCCGTCCGTCCGTCCACAAACACATTCATATTCGTCCGGTTGATTTCTTTCACTGTGACCAAGAGGAAGAAATGTAACCAGCTTCACCAACAACAAAAATTTCCGCCATACAGTAAAGTTGTTTGCCATTGGACAATGTCCACACTATGCACACACACACGATTCAGAGAGAAAGAGTTTGTCCACGTCGTCCAGACTTTGTACACTGGTGCTTACGTGTATTAAACGACGTCACTCAACACAAAGACCGCCACCAACCATCCTCGACCCATGTGTGTGTGTGAATAGACACATTTAGTTAAGCATGAGCTTAATTAATTAAATGTCCGCATGCCACCACCATATGTCCTCGTCGACGGTGTGTACAAGTAATAGCCTGTCCCTCCATTACATTATTATGAGACTGAGAGTCTCCTTCCTCTTTTCACCTTTAACCACACTTTCTCCACAACAGTTTTTGAACCACTCTTCTCTTTATCTGCAAATTTGACATTTCCTCATGTAAATTCTTTTCTCAATCTTCCTTCCTCATGCAAAAAGTTTAAAAAATTACTGTCGCCATTTAATAGTCAACTCAAGAGGAGAGAAATGAATGGAAATTTTTAAGTGACTGTTCTAGAAGGAAGTATTCCACCCCTGTCCAAACCTAATTTTGTGATAATAAATTAGCAAAGTCCCAGACGACTGGAATTCCTACCAGTTGAATGAGAGGAGGAGGAGGAGAGAAGTATAGCAAAGAGGAGAACAAATTTACCTTGACTAGCAACATTCGACAGACACGAGTCGTGTAACACGACCATTATTTGACATGTCTGGAATTTTGAAAAAAAAACGTGTTCAAACCAGAAGCCTGTCAAACTTTTCACATGTAATTATTATTATCGATATCATCTCACCTAATCCTACAGTGTGGGAGGGAGGAGAAGCTAAATGCATCAAATGAATCCTTTTCCGCAAACTCCTAACATTGACGCACGTTTCCTCCCCATATTTGTCAAATAGACAATATATAGGACACACAAATAATCCTTCAAAATATAATCCTCCACTCTTGTAGACCTACAAACTGGAATTCAGACAAAGATTATGTCATACTGAAATGGTCCGACACAAATTTCCGAAATGATTTGTCAACTTTGTGTGACTTTGTTCCTTTGTAAAATTCCCTGGACACTTACTGGAATGTGACGTTTGAATTTGGAATTTTTGAAACGTTTTTTAAATCAAATAAAAACAAACCGTGGTGGCTTGTACTGTACAAAGTGCATTTTATTTGTCACATTTTATGTAAACACAAGGACGATACATATTGCGTAAAATAGTACTTTTTTCACCGGCGCGTGTGTTTACCAAAGTGTGATGATGAAATGGGAGGAAGATCATCGTGAACTTTGCATACAAATCGTACACACTCATTACACACAAATCCAAGTAGCTATCCATATGAGTCAATGTTACATAATACAAATTTGCAGTAGGACACACACACAATGTCAATTTGCTTACGAAGGACTAACAATTTGCTTTTCTCTCTCTCTCTCTCTCTTCATCTCTTTTCCTTGTCGTGTAATGTGAGCACGACGACACACACTCGGAGAATTGTAATAAAATAAATTTACAAAATTATGAACATACGGATACAAGGTTATGAATTATGAGCTACATTGGCTCTAGTCTAGTTTTGTAATCACAGTTGTACAATTAAAATCTGTCCTGGCTAGACTGTCGATAGGTATACAATACGTTAGATAGGGAGGGCAGACGAGTCAAAGACCGATTGTTGTGGTTTCATTAATTGAATTTTTTTCAAAAACCTCCGTAACGCCGTATTACAATGTTTACATCCTGTTATATTCTTTGTCCGTACTCCAGGAACAAGTTACAGGAAATGAGTATCCCTCTACACACTCCACAATGTGTATGTGGACACACACACACCAGAATGTGTGAATGAACACACACATGTGCATTTTGTAGCCTTTTATTGAAGTGGACAAATTAATTTGATTCCTACAAATTCTTGCTTGAAACAGTCCAGGCAGTCATAAAAAATCAGAAATTTTAAGGAATTGTTCAAGACAATTTTTCAAAAAAAAATAGTCGAGGCAAGTCCAACGTGTCTACGAAGAAGGTCAAGTTGATGATTCAGTTTCATCATCATCAAATTGTGACTCATGACGATTCCATGAATGGAATGAATAAATTTGTATGTTTGAAATTGACTGTCACTCAAAATAAAATAAAAATTGTTAATCAAATGTAGTATAACTGAGTGAGAATAAGTTTAATTCTAATCAATTCTTCAATTAAAGAGCTAACTCTAGTACCACACAAACTTAATGTATAAAATTGATTATGCAGTATACAAAATTTCTTGAGTTGAATAAAAAGGTAAACAAAATTTTCATTTAAAAAAAGATAAAAAGATGAAATAGAAAAATGGGTGAACTTACTTCCATCGGTTCCACATCTTCAGTCACACTGGTGTCACATTCTATGTCTCCATTACTTTCAGTGTACACAATGGTCGGCAAGAACTCTTCATTCTCCTCCTCTTCCTCCTCTTTAGACTTTGAGTCCGGAGATGAAGATTGTGGAGGAAGAGGAGAAGAGGAATGGCAAGCTGTGGCACTGTCCATGACCTGAATGGCATTGGTTGTCGTAGTAGTAGTTGTGGTAGTGATAAGACTAATCTTGGTTGTATTGGGGAAATGACAAGATGCGACGGCTAATCGTTTGAGATCCTCCGCCGATGCGTCATCTCCAATATGAAGAATGTCATTCTGAATGATGACCATTTTAGAATTGCCTGTACTGGCCAAAGCTCTCTCTCCTTCCGAGGCACTACTATTAAGAAAAACAACGGTCCCACTAGTCGCGGGTGATTTTTTTGTGATGGCACTTGTCGTCGTCACTGACTCCAACACGGAGGAGGAGGAGGAAGAGGAGATTCTTTCGAAGGGTTTCAAGGGAGGGGATTCCTTGTCCCTCTCTCGTTCTACACTATGTAAGTCAATGTCCACTTCTGAAGGCATATTTTCCTTGTCACCACTACATTCAATTGTGAGAGGCAAGTCCGTGGGTTTTTGGCCATTGGATATTTTTCTGAGTTCCAACAGCTGTCTGAGTGAGCTGTAATGCTGACTCCCCACTACTTGATCCTGTTCCAACAAAACAAAAAAAATATTTTAAAAATTGTAAAAATAACCATTTCAACTTTTTGTAATTTAAAAAATGAAAAGGAGAATCTCACCTGTGATGTCTTGGAGGTGCTACTTTTATTTGACACACTTATTGAGTTGATTGAAGAGGAGGAGGAGGTTGTTGTGGTGGTGGTAGTTGAATTATTACTATTATAATAATTATTATTATTGAAACTAGTCCGTTCACCCTGTTTCCCAGACCCACAGAGCACGAGGGAGGAAATAGACATTGATGATGAGTCCAGATTGTCATCAGATAAATCTGTATCGACCTCAGACACGGACGACTTTTTGACCATGTAACTTTTCCCTTTATTCTTACAAATTGTCAATTTTAAGATTTCCTTTGAACTGTTGTAATCCTCGTGTGTCCCATGATGAAGATTGTTATTATTATTATTATTGCAAAAGTCAATTGAGGACTGTGGACGGATTGTCTCACTGACCCCCAGTAGATTATCCAAGGAATGAATATTTATTTTTGTATTTTGAAGCAGTCGACCCACATAATTCATCTCCACGATGGGGTAAGGATTTTTTCTGTAATGTGAGAAAAATGGTTAAATGTGAGAGCGTATTATTTAAAATGGCTAAAACAACTAAATGAATATGCTAAAAGACACAACGACTAAAACTGAGTATGTGAGACCAGGCGAAGGACTTGAATTTTCTGGCCGTTGAAAAAAAAGTCGTTTTGGTTGATTTATTTAATCAATTAAAATGTCAGGGTATTACGGCCGGTGTTATGATTGCCGGGTAAGCTTCACTACTAAGAAGAGCTACAACAATCATTTTAAAAAGTCCAAGGTCAACGATAAGGAAACACTGCATGAACAGCGTATGCGAGAATTAGAAGAACTTCGGATTGTACGAGGACTAGTACCAAAAACTCAGATGAATCTGAAGCCAAAGGAAGAGACCCTCGAAAAGGCATTAATGCGAAAACGTAAGTGGATTACTCATACATTATTATTATTGAGTAAAACTGTCCCATTATTTGTCACTTTGAATTATTTGTCACTTTGACGACAAAGGATTAATTTGTTGTTGCAAAATTGTTATCATGTAGCCAATATTAAAATGGTTGGAATTGATGGACCTGGAGTGACTGGCCGAAATGGAACGTTGGAACTGACGAAAGGTCAAGGTCAAACTCTCAACTTGTTCTACGGTGATCGAAAAGACTACAAAGTTTTCGAGAACTATGCCTACAAAATTAATGGAGAGTTTATTCCGACAGAAACGTAATAATACATTAGTAGTACAACTAAATATTATTTTTTACATTTCATAATTAATTTGAGGATTTTTGAAACATTAATTATTGTCTATTTAGGAAATGTTGTACGTATGTTGAGTCATGTATTGATCATCATCTTTTTCGGTAATTTATTTCTTTACGCATTTATTATTGACGCTTCAGTCATGTGGGCATGTCAGTTATGGAATTGTGTTTCATTTGTGTAGTTACGATGGAAGGGTTAACAAACGTAGTCGTGATGATGATACCTTTTCATCTTACATCGCATCTAAAACATTACAGTCTCGCAAGTTCCGACAATTGAGATTGAAAGAGGAGGAGAGACTCTGAAGTTTGGGTCAACTTGGTCAAAGTGGGCAAATGACAGAAGAACAATACGTGACCTGGATAAATGAGGGCAAAAAGAGTTCCGACCCGGCAACAAGAAGCTCATTCTCAAATCGTAAGTTTATAACTAAGAATTTATATATAGCATTTAAACTGTAAAATTCCCCCCTCTCCCTCTCTCTCTTTGTTCCCTGATTAAATCCCAGGATAATTGATTAATTTAGGGTCACTACATTTTGCCCGACCCGATTGTCATCCTCTCAATATGCGATTTGACGTCACATTTTCATTCAAAAATTCTGATGAGGTAAATAGTCGTGAAGGAAAGCAGATTGAAGAGTCAGAGTCAACAAATTTTTTCAAAGGGGGTCATAATGTGGCAGTTGAATCAGTAAGTAAAAAATATGTAGTCTGTACCATAACGCTGTTAAACTCTTATTTTACATTTTTTTGAAATATATAGGGTGATGGTGGTCGGGATTTTCAAACTTATAATGCTCCGACGGCATTTTTTATCATCGCTCCCATGACTACTCAGACTGCACTGGACCACTGGGTCACTGCCAATGGAGTTACAAAGTAAGTCGTGTACACTCGTCATCATAATTATTTATCAAAGCGTATTATTATAATTATACAATTATATTTTATTCTTTTGTGGACAGGAATTTGTATCGTCGAACTGAACTATGCACTAATACTCAATCTCCTGTCATCATTCCTTCGTCTGTCCCTGTATCATCCTCCTCTGCCTCCACATCCCCTCCCATTGAAGAAACTTTTCCTGAGGATGACATTCAGACTTTACTCCCGACATTTCCACTCGCCACTCATCAACTTGCTGTGCGAACCCTTCAACAGATTAAGGAAAATGCTCTCAAGCGAAGGATAAATGAAGAAAATAATGCTAACAAGCATTGACTTGTTTTTTCGTTAATTATTATAATTTGATTTTCTTGATAAAAATTATTATGACAGCAAAATAGTAGTATCCTATTACATGACAATATGTCCACTGTAGTGACCTATAAATTTAGTTACTGATCAATTTTTATATTATCTTTCTTGACATGTTTAGGTAATCTTAATCATCGATGAGTTACCATCCATTTCGTGTATAAAACAAAAATTAACCTCATCATTATTAAACTCGACAGTCTGTGTTCACTTACGTGAAAATGTGTTGGTACACTGCATGTTCTCTCCAGTCTTCATAAGTCTCAAAGTTGACTTCACAAATTTTACAGTACTTGGGTAAAATATTTTGACTCCCACTCACAACCCCTCTCCCCCCCCTCCCCCTCCACATCCTTCCCGAGTTTTCGTGATGTCCGTGGAACTATCCGCGACGACTAGGGAAAACGATGAGGAGGAGGAGTTGTTGTTGTTGTTGCTCACAGTCCGACGAACAGTCCGTTTCCCTCTCCTCCCAGGTTTCCATCGTCTTTGACTGTGAATAATTATATTATTGTTGTTGTTGTTGTGGCACGAGATTGGAACTATTGTTGAATTTGTTGTTGCTGTTGTTGTTGTGTTGGTGATAGACAGGGTTGGGACACCACAATTCTCGGTTGGTGGGGAGAACGTGTCAGTGGCTGACACGGACAGTTCTTTGTGACCTTGGATATGGGCCACTTTTATGTGGAGCCCGAGATCCGTGTCGGTTGAAAATCTGGCGTCACACAGACGACACTCTGCCCTAAATTGTCCAGGATGGACTAGGCTGGAGTGAGTGGTGAGGCCTTGAGAGGTTGAGAAACGAAATTCACAAAAATTACACCTCCAGCCTGCTGTAGACTCGTCCACACTTTTCTCCTCTCCCTGTCCGTCCTCATCTGAGAGGGACTTGTTCGAGATGACTGGCTCAGGTTCTGGAAGCACAAGGAGAGAACACAAAAAAATAAATTTTTCCCCTTCAAGTAAACAATTATTTATTGTTGTCTGATGACACCATTATCAAATTGTCAAACAAATGTGTGACGATAAAAATAAAAGGAGTCGTAAAATACAATAATTAAAGATTTTAATTCTAAATCGGCACAGCTTTTGCGACGTGCGAGATGGTGATGCCAGTGTCACATTCAATTTTCCAAAGGTGGATGTGTGTGTGTGAATACTTGTGTGTGGTGACATCGAATTATTATTTTATGGCTTTCTCTACATTTTTTTTTCTACCCACAAAACCTTCATTCCCACAATTTCCGCTCTAAAAACACACACACACTCACTCCTCGGAATTTTAATTTGACTCTACTTTTCCAATTTAACTGTAGAACAATATAAAACCCAACTTGGAATTGTGAGACACGTACCAGAATATGGTCAAAAAATTTTGAGAATTTGTAAACCAGCTTTTAGGAAATTTCCCTTCAACTTTCAAAATTCACTGGAATCTGGGAATTTCCCCCACTCACACACACACACTTTTTCTAATCCATAGTCACTGCCGGGAGGGATTTTGATGAGACGAAGAGTGAAGAGTCGATTGATTTTCAAAATCCTGACACACATGGAATTTTCATTTGGACTAACCAGCACAGACACACTTGCTCTCTCAAGTGCACATTACACTAACACATCATACCATCCGCAACAAACACGATCATGAGTGGATATACAATTCAATTTTGCGATCGCTCGTTTATCAGAATACTTTTATGAAGAATAATTGAATTGAATTTTTTTTTTTAAAAAAAAATAACTTTAAATTTTTAATCGGTACTGTGTATGTACTCACACGGTATACAAATTTCCTTGCCACTTGTGTGCTAGGTAGACGGGATATAAGAGAAGTACTTATAGGGTATGTGAGGCTTTACATGTTTACTCTAACCGCTGCCACAGATAGCAATTATCTTATTATATGTATTTATAGAACAGCTGATACCAACTTGTCAGCCTCATGTCAATTTCAATGTTCACTCCAACTTGTCTCATCGCTCACTGATCATCATATCATCATCATTATAATGTATCAAGACTTGAATGCTCTCCACCCCCGTCACAATACATTGTACATGTATTTAGAGTGTCTCTCAAACACTCCTGCTGGAAACTGACTAATCAAAATAATTATTTTATTATGTTTGATTTGATTAGATCTGAATTTATTGAACAGCAGGACCATTGGTGGAGCATCATTTCATTTTATCTTTCTCTCTCTCTCTCACACACACACGAGAGCAGGCGTTATCACAGACTCTTTCTCTTCCACACACACACACTGGAGAAAACCCATTGATGACAAAAACCCGGCTGTTTTATTACTATGTGTGGGCGATCATGAGGAAGGGGGATGATTAGGGAATAACCGGGATGACTAACCGTGTCAATTATTAAATAAGTTTTTGGAACGTCAGAGATATTGTCTACCTGAACTAATGAATGTAGTAATAAATGTCAGTTTGTCAACCTTTCAGTGAAAAAATGTGTCTCGACTCACTGTCACTCCGCTACCAAACTAATAATATGTAATATTATTTCTTCACTTTGATTATGTACACACACATACACACACACACCACTGATCTCGTCTAATTTCACTCTGCTTAACCATTTGAATCCACTGGACTTTTCTACACACACACACACGCACACACACAGAGTGTGTGTACTTGAATTTTGTACCAATTAAATTAGGATTATATTATGGTCTCTATTCTTCACGCTTACGTGTACTCCAAGGAGATTTTCAAACTAGTCAGCTTAGGATATGAAATGCCTCATTCAAATTCAATCTGCTGTAGTCAACAGACGTTAGACATCCTCAGCCATTCTTGACTGGTGACAGTCCCATTTCTTCTTCATTACACAGAGAGTGGAGCTGAGTCAGTCTCCCTCTTTACATAGCTCATTCCCAATAATGTAACCCAAAGTTAAGTTCTCAATTTTTCTCACGTATACAGTCAGAAAGACTTTCAAAACTCTTGAGGTCAGGTCAGGTCTTGAACCGTAGGCCAACAACCTTTAGATTCGATTTGTAAATGTTTGGTATCAAACTGGCACATTCTTCTCGAACGTTCGCGTTAGGGAATTAACCATTGATGTTGACCTCTAGAGGTCAATTTTTAAAATCATAGAAACTAGTCAAGGCCTTTCCGTCACGAACTTATTCAGTCAGTCTATGGAGTGTCAGAATTAACTTGGTATTTAAATGGTGAGAAAATAAAGCACAGAACAAGTGAGAACCGGCCCAAGGCACCTGACTGCACCAATAAAGTCACTTTAATTCCTCCAAACATGTGATACACAAGAGGAGAAAATGGAAGGCTTTCGTTACACAGGGAAATCTTTGACACACTTAGAAAAGTGGCGTCACCCCCCTCTTCTCTTCCTTCTAATTAGTTGTCTTAAATTCTACGTACAGTGTCCTATCGTCTTCGTACTTTACTTGGCTCTTCCAATGAATTTCCATTATGAAATCCCCAACATCGTTGGGACCATATGGATATAAATAAGAATGAATGAATGAAAAAAAAAACTCCTGCTGTTCCTCCCTTCAATACATTGGGAATTAAATTGGAGACAACCAACACCAATTTTCAAAACGTGGACGAATAAGGTTCAATTCTATGAAGAGAATTCACCACGAATCATCATTTTTATTGGTAAGTGTGTGTGGAGTCAGCATGAGTACACAGTTAAAGATTATAGCTTTTCGGATCTCCACTCTGCATTACTAATGGGAGTGTATTAATACACTATTTTACTTGTGTAATGATGTGTTAAAACACACACATACAAACAACCTCCGTTTTTTAACTCTTAAAAAATATGGAGTGTTGGCAGTTCCACGTGTGTGTGTGCGATTAAAATTATTATATTGTATCAGGAAATCTGCTTGTCTTTTCTCCATACTACATGACATTTGATCTTTAAATGTCAAATTTTTTGGAGATAGAGGAGAGCCGGTGGATTTACTCTTTGATTATATAAATACAGTATAACATTCTCAATAGGTAGTACTTGGACGAATACTAAAATGTCAGAGTTCATTTCCCATCTACCACAATATTGTCTACAGTATGTTGTGTTCATTGAAGAAATCATCGGTTTGTTCACAAAAAAAATTTCTAACTCATTACTACGTAAATAAATGTGGTTTCGTGTACGCGCACACACACACATGAAAGATTGTCAGATGACGCAACTCTGACTATACTTATGTACAAATTATGGCAGTGACTTTGGAACGATTTTACTCTCAGTCATGCAGAGGCAAATGTCTTGATACAAAAAATACTACTACGACCAATTTACTTGAACCTGGAATTTGACCTTCTCTAAGCTTCACACAATAAAAGCGTCAGGCAAAGTACAATCCTAAGCATACCGTAATGAAAATTATTTCCTGATCTGGGCCAGCCAGTTTTAAGAAAAAATCCGTTACCTGCCTCACCTTTCCCTATTGTACCCTGGCTGACTTTTGTTCTACGTATTAAATGTACAAGGAAAATTCTCACATCAACCGTCGAGGGAACCCGTTAAAAAAGGATGTTTGTTCAGAATTTTGATGAGGGCCTTTTTTTAACTACTTTCCACAGGTCTCTCTCATTGTACACTTTTTTAAAATAACAAAATTGCTCATCTGCATTTTAATGAATAATTTTCTTTTGTGGGCTATGAGACCTCCCAGTCCATCTTACTTTCCTTTTCTCAAAATAATATATCAAAAAAATGTCAACGACTTGTCTCAAATCGGAGGTAGGAGGTTGGAAGGACAAGTGTAACTTTCGAAATGAGAATGACACACAATTCCTGGACTAACCACGTTAGAAAATACTGAACTGTATGACCAACGGGTTCAATAAATAATATTTGCTCCAAAACAATTTTCTTGTCAGTTGTAATCTTTGAAAGATGGATGTATAGTTAGGACTTTGAAGCGGAAGCAAGAAACTGAAGAAAAAACGAGACTGTATCTTTTACCAGTTTAAAGGATTATTACCCTCTCTCATGAAAAATTGACTGCATATTAAGAGTGAAAAACACCTTCAATTTCACTTATTCGATCAACGTCGTCGTCATCGTTGATGAGACGGGAATGGATGAATGAGTTGCATCATAAAAAACACCTCACCCCTTTCTCCCTCCCAGCGTGTCGTCCAGCAAGTTTTCCCTAATTTTGTTAATTTATACAGGTGTTTTTGTAAACAATTTAATTGACTTGAATGATGGGAAGATGATATGAGGGAAGGGAGAAACCGGATTTATTAAAGAGTCGGAGCTCATAACATTCAGATTGACCCCTCCTCCTCATTGAATTAGTCATTCTGTTGATTCATTGGTCCTCCTCCATCCCTATCTCTCTTCTGTCCACCAGACTCTGTCACAATACTTAAGTACATATCAATTAAACACAGACCAAGTATATTATGTGCATTTCCGCGTCCATCTTCTTCCTACGCATTTGTGAGTAGACACACACAGAGTGTGTCTCACTCTCTCACAAGAGTCAGACACACGAGATATGACTAGACTGTCTTATCAGCAGCTGAATGCACAAATAAAATCAATTGGAAAAAAAGTCTCAGTTTCTTATTCAAATCAAAATACTGTCCATGTTTTTTCCCATTACTTCCTGCTGGATGCTTCATAAAAAACATTATCTCTGCCTATATTGTAGATATCAGAACTTATGTAACAATCATCGCAACTCTCAATTTCCTGTTTGAACATATCTTTTTTTATTCCTTGTTGTTGTTGTTGAAATTCCGTCATATTAATGTCATTTTTTATTCACCGTCTCATTCAAATATACTTTATATTTAGTCCAATGACCTGGAAAGTACAGTGTTTATTTGGCTTGTTTTTATCACCACACACGCCGGTAGTATCTCCTACATAGTACTTTTCAGATTGGACAATTATTGAGAGGGAGGCGAAAAAAAACTGAAGCACTCAGATAAACTCATTTTCAAGGGGCACAACTTACAGAAGTGGAATTTGTAAAGTTTAGACTGTCCTTCAGGGTCCTCAGACCGGATATGAAATGGAACAGTTTGACAAATTTTGAAATCCACACGAATTTATGACCCAGGTGAAGTCTTTCCATAAAAATTCATTAGAGTCTAATGATTAGACTACTTTCCCATAAGGAATATCTAGCTACCAAAAAAATGTCGCTCTCAGAGCAAGTTTCCACACATGGACCATCTTCATCCTTCATTGAAGATTTTTTTCAGCACAAGATTTCCAATCTATACTTAATTAGATTAATTAAAATATGATTGAATAAGAACAACAAGGTTTTTAACGTGATTGTGGATTTGAGCCCTCAATTAATTATCTCAATGAAATTGCATTGATAAAGACTACTTTCCCATTCCAAGTCATGCAGCTCTTTTTAACTGATCACATGCACTGACACAAAAATGCAAACTCAGCTGGGTGCGTGCCATTAAACTTGAAAGTAATATTAATATGTTTCCATTTATTCCAACAACTGTGAGTATTTGTGTACCATAAAAAGGGATCGGTGGAAATTGTGAGAGATATGGGAATGGTTAATTTCCTGCGTAGTATCGACATTGACAAAGTTAATCACAAATAAAGCACATCTTGGAAGGTTATAAATTGAATCCGACAAATTGAAAGTGTAATTTCTTACAGAAGGACTTCAAAAGCCTTCTTAATTCATTATGAACTTAAGACATGTTCTGTAATTAGAAAATTTTCATTGCTTCAAAAAAACCATTACAGTCAAAATGAAATAATTTCAAAACATTTTTTTCAGCTCAATTTGTAAAAGTTGGCTTCGGAAAGTCCTGACTCCTGACACGCTCCCATTTGATCCCTCTCAAGATCAAGAATCAATTAACCTTGACAGAAACCTTGTACTTTTCGCTCCAAGTTTTATTAAACAGTTATTAAGCATGACGTTTGACCAGCAAGAACTTTGACATCTCGACTTTCCGACAAACATTTCATTCCACTGAGTGTCAGATTTGTCCTGTCGACAAAATAAAATTTATATCTTTTCGATCGACTTGTGACCATATTGCTCATATTTTGAAAATGAGCAATGACTGCTATTTCCTGTGATTGTTTTGGATAACAGTCAGTACAATATTTTGCTGAGACGGTAATTTAACTAAATACAATCATGGAAGGTAAACACTCAAGGTGATTTTCACTGGACAGGATTGATGCGTGAGACTGAAACCAGAAATTCCTGTCGACAGTAAAATAGCTGAATAAATATTGTCAATTTGAGAAAGTGAGAGTTCAAGTGGATTGCCACATACTGTAAATAAACATTTTTTTAAGTGTGCGATTGCAGAACACTAATCAGTTGCTTATTCAGTTACTTGCCATCGTTGAGTGTACCGTGTGTGCAACAAATTTTTCGAGGCAGAAAATTTTTTGAAAATTTTATTCACACTTGAGGAAATTGTACATGATGGCGATGGCATATAGGACGACAGATGACCCAATAAAAAATCATATCTAAATTATGAGATTTTTTGAAGGATTTGACAAAACTCTGCCACTGACAATATACCAAAATCTCAATAAACATTTTTCAATTGTTCTCCATAATACACTATTCACATTATTTTGGCACACTGTATTTAATCAAAATGTCTACACTAAGAATGGACTATGATGATTGGC
>WJFB01003342.1:0-13608 GCA_009870185.1 Pygmarrhopalites habei | reverse complement strand
AGTCTTCATCGTGTATCTAACAACAACAACAACAACAATAAACAAGTCACAGTGTAGCGTGTGCCGTCTTTCGTGCAGTTCCTTTTCTTGTGGTCCTTTCAAATCCTCACACAAAATTTTCAGTGGATACAGTCAATTATTTTTTTTAAAAAATGACCAGCCGTAATTTATTAGCCAATTTTTCCATAAGGAATTTTTGTATATTATTTTCCGTGTGTTTCCTTCACTTTCGTGGATTGGAAGCTCAACATTATCGTCCAGTGTCGCTTGGTCCATTCCATTCTTATGCACATGGCATCAATTCTGGTGACGTGATCGTTTTGAACGAGAAAACAATTCAAATTCGTAATTTTTACTATGATGGTCAAGGACCGGGGGCTAAATTTGTGGTTGGGAAAGGAAATAATCATAGAAGTGAATGGACTCGACTTAATGGACATGTTGTCATCCCTGACGAAAAATCAAGGTATGTGTGTGACCGGACCAATCATTCATTTCATTTTGATAGAAAGTGTAGTATGCTATTTTAAAAATTCTCTTTTATGTTGTGTTAGTTGCAAAACGTTGTCAAGATACAACGGGCAGACGATTCAACTGACTTTGCCTGGGTCCCTCACTTTGAATGATTTTGACTACTTGGCTGTGTACTGTAAGGAATTCCAACACAATTTCGGCTACGTCACCATCCCAAAAAGTTTCCGCATGAATCCAGCCGTAATTTTAAAATACTGTTCAAAAACTTTCTCTACAAAAATAGGATAAAGAATAAAATTTTTAATATGTGTTCAAAAAATTGCAGCATGGATCAAGTAGAGCATCATGTCAACCACACTACGCCTCTCAGGTCATAAATTCCAATTCAATTTATGAACAACCAAGTTACTCACAGTCTTCACAGTCACGACCACTAGTGTCAAGATATTACCCTCAATCATATGATTTTTCAAACTATTTTAGAAATTATTACCCAGGAAGTTACTACAAAAGATGAAGATTTTGTTAACATTACTTATGGTATTTAGGATGTAGCTAGAATTAAAATTTACTAGAGATTCGGATTGAAATTCAACCCGTGGTATTGAATTCGGATTGAGTTGAGAGTGGGCATTTAAATTGTTAACTACATACATTATTAAAAAGAATTTGGTTTCGTTGAACAGCTGTAACTCAGGTCACAGACTGTGACTCACAATATTAAAATATTAGCTTGTTGAAATAAATTTCTTTCTATAAGAAAATGCAGAATCTGTATGACAGATGAAACAATTCCTTACACCGTGTGTCTTTTATTATTCTCATTTTACTTAAAATTGATATTTTGAAACATTAATCCTTTTTCAGAAGGTAAACGACTCTCATTTCAAATGAGGTGACTATTATCAAAATAAAATTGGGAAATAAATTACGCAGCTCCGTTTGCACGGAAATATAAAGGAATCCGATGGAGACTGTCAGTAAACTCCAGATGGTCACTGCTCTCCAATTTGTCTGCAATTTCATTAATGAGATTTCAAACACATGTAAGTTGAAAAAAGACGTGCACCCTTCGAACAGAAGGGAAAGTTTCCCCGGAAAAGGGTAAACTTTTGCCCGGAGGAGTGCAACTTACACGGGAAACGTCAGGAGAAGATAAAGCCATTTTCTCCGGAAGAAGGTCAAAATTCCCGGAAAGAGTGGAATTTTCCCTCCATCTCGGGATATTTTCCCTTCTTCGGGGAAATTTTTGGACTCCTTCGAGGAAAGCAGTTTCCTTCTTTTCCCGTGGAGAATTTTTACCTTCTGAAGGGAAACTTTCCCTCATTCCCTATAAAATCCACTTTCCACCCAACATTCTTCCTTCTATTTTAAGCGTGTAGGTGGAAAATTTTCTATTTTACTATTTTTACTATTTTTACTGAACAAAGTGCGGTGGCAAACGTTTTGATCTCATTTACGTAACACTTACCTTGCCAACTCCACGGTAAAGCCCAACAGATATGATAAATCCGGGAAGGGAGCACACCATCAGTATCCACGATACAAGGAGTAATTCCTTCGACACTGTAAACAGGCAATTAATTTGTTGTAAAAAATGTATCATAATTATGATTTCAACTCTTTATTATCTACAATTTGTCTCACATTCGACGACGTTCAAGTTAAGTAGATTCAGCTCTAGGTACAAACACAGAGAAAAGAGACTGATGACGACACATCCAACCTGCAATTCATTTTTTTTTTAAAAATTATTTAAATTAAATACTTTAATTTTCTCCAATCCTTTTTTAAGACACTCACCATTTGAACACAAACAAAAATTTTCATCCAGTTCAAAATTTGTTCATCAGTAACACTAGCACTCCTCTCCTGCCTACTTCCATTTCCATCCAGTTTCATGTCTGGCCTGGAAATACTAGAAGACGTCATGACAGCCTCAACGCCTACAACAAATGTTCTACATTCAAAACTTCAAAAGTGTGGTTCTTTGAAAAAATTTTCTGTTCAAAAGTTATGGAGAACTTTGTATCAAAATTGACACGCAGGCACTCTAGTTCTGAATTAGACACGACATGAAAAAACGTTGCCAGGATGCGACCATGACACAGTGACGAGAGCCAGGTGTGTGTGTGTGTCCTATTCTTTATGCGTTGATTGAACCAGAAGGAAAGTCTGTAGTCAAGTCACGCTGGAGGGAAAAGTATGGATTTACTTTGCACGACACATTCATGGTAGGGAGAATAGAATTCACAATGATCTGGGATTGCCAATGTACACACACATTTATGTAAATCACAAATTAGCAGGAAACGATATAGAAGGATTTTTAAAAATATTGTTATACCCCTGCACTGCGCACAATACAATTGTATTGTGTGTTTTAAGATTACGCAATGTAGTCAAGTATGGACAATGTCAATAGCTACATGCATTAGTCCTCTTTCAAACCAGTCTTTTTGGAAGTGGTGGAGGGTTGATTGAGATACAATGGACTTCTTCGAATTTTTCAAGAATTTACTTGTGCACTTATCACTTACTTAGAGATATGGCAGGAGTGAGTCATGCGGATGGGACACATCCTCCTTCCCAAAAGAAGATAGCTCAGATTTTGGAATGACATTTTATGTCATCGTCAGGCAATAGCTACAGCCAATGTCTCACAAAAATAAATTTCTGATTTGAGAGTGTGCTCGTTTTGTAAGAAATCGGAACAAAATTTTTGCAAATCCCTGGTGTACTGAATCACTTCTACTGAAGCTACATTACAGGCTCTAATACACATGAGGTACTATTGTTCTGTGCAAATTCAATAAACAAAATGACAAGGAAATGTGAAGAGCAAAAAGGAAAATGCATCTTCACATTAAAGATGTACTCTGTAAACGTGACCTTGAATAGTCTTGGCCAGTCCATCTCGAAGGTCACTAGGGAATGTAAGTTTATTTTTGTTTTCTTTACATATCGTCCGTTCATCGGTTCTGCACAATGAGAGGATATTGAGTCATTCTCATACAGAGGTCTGTATGAGAGGGGAAGCTGTGAGTCAAGTACAGTCAACTTGGGTGGTCCTTCACAGGGAAAGAATTGCAGTCAACAAATTGAATACAGTGTGTGTATGGGATTTATGGGCAAAAAATACCTAAATAAATTGAATGTGTAGCTTCAGCCTGGCCTAAGAGTTTCCTCTTTCCCTTGGGGACCACCTAAGTTGCACACTGTGCTGTCCCTTATGCAAAATGCGAACTGGATGTAAAATCCAATCTTACGAATTGTTGATAAATGATGAATGTGTTTGTGAGAGTTGATTATAATGCACATTTTGACGTAATATTAAAACATTTTATAATGTCTATCAACCTTAATTTTGTTAATTAACTTTTAAATCCCATAAGAATGTGTAGTAAATTTTGATTTCAGGATTACAAGTGAATCGCGCAATATCACACATTGGAATAAAAAGGTAAATTAAATTAGAAATTCAGCTAGCTTTTAGTATCAAAATTGGCTGCGGAAAGTTGCGAGTCTGTGAGTTAGCTAATTAAATAACTACAATTAGATTGTGTATTTTACACACACAATAGTTCTTCTAGGGAGTTCCTTGCACCCGCGAGAGGAGAGAGTTTGAATTAATTGCGAAGGAAATTATTTCATTTCTTTCAGTTAACTTCAGTTTTTGTGGTAATACAACTATAATATATCATATCAGGATGAGCTCAAAAAGTATGTGTGGGAGCCTGAGGATTCAAAAATAATTTTAGTGACCAAAATTTGAGTGTCTATCGACTGGTAAATTAAGGAAAACGAACAACAAACTGTGTTTGTGTGTGTATGTTTATTTTAAAACTTTAGTTTATATTTTGGGTCTACTTTTAATTAATACAGAAGCTCCTGATCAAAGTAGCAACTACGATTAGTTGTGACACACACATTTTGTCATCCGTCATATTTCTGTTGTTGTTGTTTTAAAAACAATGTTTTCATTCTTCGTACTCGAGTTAACTCTTTTAAAACTACACAATCCAAATTTATAGTCAAAATATGTGATGAAATGGATGATGATGTTCAATTATTATTCCTGTTCCTTTCGAGCAAATTATTATTTTCCTCTCAACAAATAATTCTTATTAGAAAATCCAGGTTTTCGCACAAAGTCAATTGTGTGTGTGTGAGTGTGTGTGTTTGTAACTGTGTTAATTGACCATTTTAATTTTTTAGTCCTAAACCTGATGATATTTTTATAAACCTCTCATGATAATCCTGGCTGTAGTTAATTGATACACAGTATCACATACATTTTCTATGCATCATTATTAAAGTATCGTTGTTGTTGTTCACTTTCTTGTTAATTTTCCGTTTAACTTGCTAATTTTGCAGTCAAAAACTTTAATGAAAAAGAATATTCTATAATATTAGGTTGTTGTCATTCCTGAAGTCACTATAATTTCCTTTCGAAAGGGTCAAATAAATCGTCACGTAAAGTGACTCACTGTACGACCAACAGTAGAAAAGTTAATTAGAATTAACTGATTATTGGGGTCATTTTTAACACACATACCGGGTCAAAGGTGAAGTACGAAGACCACTCAAGGCGCACACAATTGATATAATGCTGTTTATAATTTAATTTTCTGAAAACTGTGTGTGGATTTTCAGTACTTCGATTCTCACCGATTCTGCCCGTGTAGCTGCCCGTAGCGGGTTGCGGGTAGGATAAACATCAAAACTAATAATTTTTCTGAGTTCTACAGATGTTTTTACCTAGGATAGAGATTTTATCTGAGTTTTATCATGCATCGTTCGCGAAGGCGAATTTTCATTGCGGGCAGCACAGTCAACTAGTTGACTGTACTTGACTCACAGCTTCCCTTTCCCTTCCCATCCAAACCTCCTCTGTCCCTCGCACACACACACACTCACACTTTCCTACTGATTTATCAACAATAAAACGCAACTACATACGAAGAGTACATTTTGAAATCGTTTAAGACTTGTAATGCCAATTCAAGTAGGTCTAAACTTCTGATTACGTACTTTAACTTTGGGATTTAATTTTCGATTTTCCTTCCAAAGAACAAGAATGGAAACTTTTAATTATCATGAACATGATAATGAATTCATCATGAATGAATTCGTTCTTCCAAAATTAGTAACTTAGGCATGGGAGCAAGCGTTGCTGGCGTTTCAAAATATTCAATTTTCAATTTTGGAGAATGTGGATCTGGTTTGATTCTTAATTTTTGTATGAGACTGGAGATGAACAGGAACAACTGATCCCTCGCCAATGTCTCTCCTATTTTTTAAAATTAAATAAATTAAAATATCCAATCGCAGCTAAGAATTAATCAGAAGTTCCAATGGTTCAAATTATACTATTTTTTAACAAACCCAAGCAGACGCGTTTTCCACTGGAGAAAGCCAGAAAAGACTCGTGATGTCTCATGACTGTTCCATCTTCCGATATAAATCTTTCTGGTCGAAATTCTTCTGGATTGTCCCAAACTTTTGGATCATGATTAGCACTGTAAAGATTTGGAATGACGATTGTTTCACCAGGAATTGTGTACCCTCCAAAATTGACTGTCTCCGTGGTTTTGTGGATCAGACTTCGAGGCAGGAGGGATGAATGTCTCATCACTTCTAATGATATCGCTTCTGTCAACGGCATTCTACAGATTAAAAAATATTACAACTACAAACTCACTTCAACTATATACTCTCTAAAAATGTATGACAATTCTTCATAATTGGTCGCAAATAGTAACTGAGCTCTGTCGGCCAAGGAGGGCATCCGAGTGAGACCCACAACATTTTTGATCTCGTCAAAAAGTCTTTGTTGAATATTTTGATGGATGGCCAAATGCTGAAAAGTGTACATTAATGTTGAGGCAGTCGTTTCCGTCCCTACAAATTTTAATAATTATTTTATTCTCACATTGAATAAAAAGTAAGGATTTGATAAGAAAATATTTTTGGTGGAGCTTCTAACCTGCAATGAACATGTCGAAGAGTACGACTGGCAAGTGTTTATCTATGAAAATTAAAATTTTAATTGTACTTGAGATTTACAAGTTGTGAATAAGAAATATTGTATCAATTTTAAATCTGGAATTCCAGATGAAGGATAATTTCTCAAATTTTTAATTGGTTGATTGATTTTACCTCCGTTAGGTCCATAGAAAGTGGAATTGGGATCCGTGGTATTTTGCATGATTTGAAGATACGTGTCAATAAAATCCCTTGGTTCATTTGGTTGGAAAGTCTTTTTATGTTCAGCCACAACTTCCCTCATTAATTTGAGAGACTCTTCCACATACTCGATAAAATGTCGAGGTCCAGACAAATATCTTCGGAGTGGAGCCAGAAACCAGACAAAGTACGACAATTTTCCAAGGGTGGATAAACCTTCAGATTGGGAAGCTCTGAAATTTTATTTAAAAAATTTGAAGTCATAGAATAGACCAACAAGTGTCGCTACCTTCCACTTGCCCACAGAGAAAAGTGTAAAAGCTTTTAAAAATAATGGTTTCTCAGTGAGAAATTCTCACGTATTTAAACGGTCGACCAGGTCTTTCAATCTTGGGTCATCATGAGAAAACCTTTGACCTGCTAACATTGCCCTATGAGGAAAAAAATTAAATCAGACAAACATAATGACATCATTTATTGAAAGTATGCCCAACATTAAACTGGCATAACGGCCTCTATGATTTTGAAGTTTTTTAAATTTTGGATAAATGTGTGAATTTGTTTACCAGAGGCTATTCAAAACGGAGCAATTAAACGAACTCTGAAGATCATTTGGTTTCCCTCCAAGTTGTCTAAATCTCTCAATTAATTCTTGTGCTTCTTCCACCATCAAAGATTCTGCGTTGCGTTTTCCAAATCCAAAATCCCGGAGAATTTTTAAAGTCATTCGACGCTGCTCTTGCCAGTCTTTCCCACTATTCATGGCGATTCCTAGAAATCCGGACAAATGACTATTTACATTAATCAAATATGAGACTAGATACACAGCAGAAAGGATATCACCAAGAATGAATTGTAATTGAATAATGAGCTGACCTCCTTCCCTAGGAAAAATAATGGTCTCAGCATGTCGACCACAAAATGACATTTCATTGAGGGCCTCTCGTATCGCCTTGTGTCCATTTAAAATGATTCCCCTGTTTTATAAGTAATCTATTTGTACTGCAAATTAATTAGGATGTGTAACATATTTACTACAGTCCTAGTCGACTGTAAATTTGTTTTCTTTACGGATAACTGCCAAATTTGAAACTGTAAACGTTCCCATATTTTTGTCTCAATTTAGCAAATGCGATGTGTGCATCCTTCCCCATCAAATGCAAGTTCCCGAGGATTGGAATCGTTGGTGGTCCTTTCAAGAACACACACAGTCTCATAGATAATTAATGCATCGTAATTTATTTTCGTAGATTATTTAGCCATAACTATGAAAAGTAGTCCTTCTATCGACTTTAATTAGGTACTCAAATTTTAAAACATGCTTATAATACCTGGTGGAAGTGCAGAAGATCCATTATTTTTCTTTCTCCCGAATAAAAATAGGGAAAAAATACTTACAAGTAAAATTGCTACTTGGAGAATTGAAAATTCCATCAGTTTCAATAGGTAGTCTTAAAACTATCTTTACAATGAACTAGAATGAAGTGGCTATTGAGCCGATGTTTATGACAGTCTTGCTCTCTACTCTCTATCTTGTTGATAACGTGATTCTGAGTCAAAAATATCTCCTTGTTGCTGTGTACGATATATGAGTCAAAAGTCAAAAGCTCTCCTGTTTGAATACTGATATGAAGCTTCTGGTGATTCTATCATAATTTTGTATAAGATTATGACTGAAGTCATACACAAATTAATTTACATTGAGCTGTTGCTATCATTAGCTCACAAGGTTACAAATGTTACAATATATTATTTTACTTGAGAGTTGAGAGCTATACTGCTTTAGCTATAATGCAAAGTGGATGCATTTTCCATCCCATGCCATAAGGGGAATGGTTTCTCCCTGTATACAGAATTTAAGAAGTGATTGTGTGTGTGTGATATTAAAGATGTTTTAGCAAAGCCCAAAATTCCCTGTGCATTTCTAACTTTTATTTCCGGTAGTTAACAAAGTCTTCATTTTAAACAACAAAATACTTATTCGAGTAATTTACATTGACAACAAATCATCCATACGAGCAGTCGACTCTGGTAAATGTTGAATCATTGCAAGTCCATCAGCTGACAGCGGAACACCCCAAGATTTGAAAAAGTTTGCCAGATTTTGTTGTACCTGAAGAGAAAATGTGACAATCCAAAGATCCGTTTGGGCTTCCACAGTCATCGGTCTATCCTCCTCCGTGAAATGCGTATAAGTTGTAAAAACAGTTTTAAATGTTCCCCAACCATACAATACTTTCAGTTGGTAGTAAGTACCCAGTGCTAACCAAGGATCACTCTGCCATTCAGTATGTAGTCTACCATTGTCAATATGTGTTTGAATATTTTGTTTTAATTCCTGTTGTTCCATCTTGACTGCTGCATCATTTCCAAAAATTGTCTCTTGGATGTAGAGCACAATCACGTTGTTTGTTGTCTCCGTTGTCCCTTCAATCACCCACCAATCCCACTACCATTCAAGAATTTAATTTTCAAATCTAAAATTAGTCTTCTCACTTTCATATTTTCTAGAACAGAATTTTGGGTCATTTTGTAAATAAATGTCTGACTCTGACCTCTTGGAAATCATGGCCGATTTCATGCAAAAGTCCCCAACTTTCGTTGGGATCTCTAATTTCTGTTGTCTTCACAAAGTTTGTCTTCCATTCCTTTGGGACGACCGTCGGATAACCTAAATTGTAAAATTAGGTCAACCTCATAGACTCGTATTTCTCTATGCTATGGACCCTTTGGGTCATCGGAGGTCAACTAAGACTGTCTGAGCCGGACTGAAATAACTTTCTCCTTGAATAAAAGAAAATTTAATTTGATTCTAAATATTTTATTTACCCGCATGAGCAGCTCCAGCAAAAGAAGCATAGTCCATGACAATCACATCTCTCCGCCATTTTCCGTTGGTCCTGGGAGTATTTGTAAAATCGTGGAAAGCCTCCATGACAACCGTCCATAGACTGAGTGACTCGTCCGGGTTCTCAATTAATCTGGCTTCACTCGAAGGAAACATGTACGAGACAGCGTCCGTCTAATTCAATAATTTTCAAATTTTTCTCAATAAAAACTGTCATTTATTTACATATTTGTAGATGCGGTGGCAGGAGAGTTTCGTACCCAATTTTTAAAAAATACGGGTTAAATAGAGACTCCATTATGGAGTGCTACGTACCTTGAATTCTGCCCAGTATCCCGGATAGTTTCTTATGGTGCTCTTCCACTCCGGGAGTGAAGTTACTCCATACTCAAAGACGGGTGACCTCACCGCACCCTCCCCACTCACCGTCACATTAGGCTCATAAGTCTCATTATTGTAGGACTCGAAAGGGACTTGAATAATAATGAGACCACCATAAGGGCTGACAACCTCCACAAAATTATTTTCAATATATTTCCTCACACACAAAATTGGAATACGAGCCCACTCTGAATTTCCCTGAAACTCCCATCTGTCGGTGTGTACACCGATTTGGACACTGAAGTTTTCAAGGGTCACATCCGAATTCAGTTGGACTGTCACAATTTTCCCGGGTAGGGCATAATACCCGGTATTGTGCCAACGACGGACGTAGTCATTTGTATGGACACTGGACCCTGGAAAATCTCCTGCTTTACTACCCACTCTTTTCCCTCCTTTCCCTGAATTCCTCTTTTCTCCAAAGAAAGTTGGATGGCGGGATTTTTGATTTTTTGACCTGGGCTCGGAACTAAATCCGTTTTTCCCATGTACACAATTCTGTTCTCTCTCCAAGTCATGATGAAATTTTGGAGAGACAGCCCCTGGTCTTGGCCACCCGGGTTCAAAATTTGGAAAAAATGTTGTACCCGGATGTGGGACAATGTCTTCATTTTTCAAAAGTGCGGTGGACAAAAAATGGAATAGTAAAAGTTTGATTTTGTCTTCATTACTCTTGATTTGTTCTCCATCCGAAAAATCTGGATGGAATTCTGTTGTCCCTACAAAATTTTTTGCTTTGTCATAAAAACTTGCAAAATTCATTTCCGCCACTCCACGTGGGATGAATGTGAATAAAATAGAAATAATTTGGACATGTTGGTTAGTCACAATCCCTGTAAAGTCCCCTGTGACCAACCCTTCTTCATATAAAGGCCAGAAATCTAGAAAGTGTAGACTTTTCATTTGTGGAATTGAAACAGAATAGTCATTTATTGAACCAGTGGAAGAAGGTTGGAGATCTTGGTAGTATTCACCAGAACAAAGGAACCCTGCAGCAGCCATCACGTGATTTGGAGCAAATTGGTTCAAATAAAATGTAGGGTCTTTGGATTCAGGGGTCATTTCTAGGATTTCCCAATGATGAGGAACGATCAGGAGACTTCCACCATTTTGAACGTAACTGAGAAGAGTTTCTACTCTACTGAAAGGGAAATTGTAATTGAGGACTACGATAGAGTAAGGGGTTAGGGAGGGAGGAGTGGGAGTTTCAAAATCTTCTGTTGGTATCAAAGTGACTTGGTATTGGAGGGAGGAGAGGAAATCTTGATAATCTTGTGGATACTCCGACCCAATCAGAGCAACAGTCGAGCCAGTGGCATTGGAACTGAGCCAAGAGTAAATATTTGTGTAGAAGTGGAAATTAAAATTTTCACCAGGGACTTCAGCTTCATCTTCAAAATTAATTTGGAAAATACTTTCCTCGGATATTCGAGAAAATCCTATTATTCTCCCTTGGCCGTACAGACCACCAGCAGCGATTGGAAGGAGGTAACCATTTGAAGAGGTCAGACCACCCAAGATTGGGAAAGCGTTTTCACTGAAGACTGCCATTTGTCCATGAATTCCATCCAATTTGACTGTCGTCACTCCATCAAGGATTAGTTGGAGGTCTTGGTCATTGAATCTCTCAAAGCGTGATTTGTCTGCAGCGCCTAAAATTCCGTACGTTATTCATTTGACTTGGTGTCACGTGACATATTCGGATTTGCAAAATATTTATTGATGGGTTTACCAGATGCAGCAAAAAACTGGCAGGTCAAAAAAATGACAGTAATTAAGCTTAATATTTTCATTTTTGTGCTAATGAATTCTCAATGATTTTATGGAGCTGAAAGGTGCAAACTGAAGAGAAGATTGTGGGTGTGTGTGGGTATCAAAATTGTTGGATGGATTGGAGAAATTTGGGAAATATTATTTTGGACATTTTGACGATAAAAACTTGTTTATCGTTATTGGACTTTTGTTCCAGATCCACGAATGACAGGGCAAATGATAAAGATATGTACAATGCTTGACAATGGTGGAAAGAAGTGGACAGGTGGTAATCGAGAGAGATATCGTGATTGATGAAACCAACACCCACGGCGCCCACACACACACACACACACTTGACATTAAGTTTTGGACCATGTTGAAAGTCAATTGCCCAGTGGAATTTGAACTTTCTGTGTGTTTGGCATCATTTTGAATCCTCATATTTTAAACAACGACAATTTTGGATGATTGTGACATTTCAAACAGCGCGGCATCATTTGGTATTTGAATTTTTTGGTGACATTCAGTCTACGTTGGACATTATTGATTCAGAAATTCTGAATCAGAATACTTCATGGGGAAAGTGTAGAAAAATCGAGAATGCCATGTTCTCCGTTGGCAGTTTGAGACAATGAGTAATACAGCAATTAACTCTTTTTTATTACATATTTATTTGAGTAGTTGTTGTAATGTTGTATGGACGGGCACCATTTACTGACAGTATTATTATATACCCAGTAATACTGGGCCAGTATGGCTATAAGTTATATTCTAAAGGAAACCTCTTCACAAAACTAGGAGGGAAAATAATCAAATTTTGAGTTAAGGGAAAATGACAAAAAATAAAAATAAATCGTCTGATGCACTCTGCATTTTCAGAGCCACGAGCTCAAATCATTCTTTTAAAAAATCCTTGTAGCAGACGTGACTAATGAACCACTTTGTGAAACATGACAAACTACACAAAGGAAAGTGTGTGAGTGAGGCACACACACATACAAAATGTGAAGAGTCTTCACTGAAGACTATGACAATTTAATGAAAATCATGTTTTTTAAAAAAGATGCACTGTCATTGGTACTCTAATGTTTTTACTAGCATTCGTTGTGAAACAATGCACAATAATAAGAGAACACACAAACGTGGACAATGCAAGGAAGAGGAGCGGAGGTGAGAGGTCAGACTGAGAGAGATCAAACTGTGTCGTATTTGCTTGTCATTTGACTCCCAAAGCAAGCTTTTGTGGAGAAAGACATGAACAACTGAGATTCAGTCAAGGGAAAAGGCACAAGCCGACTTGAAGAATCACAATTACAATTTTGTCTCTTTCAATATTACCACTAATGAATTTGCCTGACGGAAGGAAGAAGTACATATCCTTCCGCATTCCAATCTTCCGTTTTACAAAATAAAATGCACTCTATCATTTGACATACCGAACGTCCAATCTGAACAGATGGGACGCACGATAGTAAATGAAAGTGGAAGTGAATTTCCCTTTCGTTGCAACGATCAGGTTTCCCTATCATCCAATGCATCTATGAGATCATTCAAGTTGCATAATAGATGCAACACAATTTCTTGTTTTCTTTGAGGAATTATTATAATAGTACTACATGCCACACACACACACACAAACGAGTTGGATTGTACCTTTTAAATTGACGAGCACACGTGTTTACACGCGTAGTGGCATTCTTCTTTTAATTTTCAGGCCCAAAATTGAATGTGGTCAGTTGAGCCTAGTGCTTCAGTGTGTCTCAACAAATTTTGTCTTGCCATTTTCAATTTTCACAAGTTTCCTGTTTTCTATTCTAATTCGAATCAGACAACAGGCCTTGTTACACAAACTTACACAGGACTCTTTTCTGTGTAGTGCCGTATCTTCAATTTAAGTCGATTTCTTGGAACATTCAGAATTTAAAATTTATTTTCCAATTTGTCTTCACACATTTGACCAA
>WJFB01003341.1:0-13612 GCA_009870185.1 Pygmarrhopalites habei | reverse complement strand
ATGGAGGTAGTGAAGGAAGTAAAAATTGTAAAGAAGGAGACCGAGAAATTGATTTTGGTTTAATTTTTGTAAACTTGTTTTGCCAAAATTATCACTAATATTATACTACCGTATTTCAAAAGTTTCGCAATTTTATAAACAGTTTCATATTTTTATTGTGAAATATTTAATAATATAAGTCGTACGTACATACATACAATAATATGAACCATATTATTAAATATATATGTGAATGTAACTATATTCTAAGTTACACATTTTAATGTCTTTTGTATTTGTTTTGACTTTTATATAAAATACACAAGTCGATGAAGGTATCCCACAATCTTGTACGTTGGAAGTTATTTGACAAAGTTTCCTTCTCAAGGACTTTCATAATCCATTCAGACTATGATAAGGATATTGAGAAAATTAGTTTTATTTACCACTTTTACCCAGTCTGCATCAACTCTTTTAATATTTCAGCTAGAGAAGATGGAGTAGTGGCTTCCTCAGTTGTTGACCCAGTAGTAGTGACCTTGGGAGTAGTGGCCACAGTCGTTGTTGTTGTTGTTGTTGTCGGTGATGGGGTTGTAGTAGATGCCAATAATTTTTGAAGGAGTTCTTTCCACCTAATCACTTCGATCCCTGCGATTGTGTCTTGATGGACTGGGGCTGGAGGAGTAGTTTTCACTGTTTTACTAACCACCTTGGCTTCCTCCCTTTTCTTTTTATTCTCCAGCAACAGGGCGATAAGGTCATCAGTGTAGTCTGTCTCGTTGGAGGAAGTATCCAGGGTAAGATCACTCGGGACAAACACGAAAGGTGGGATTCCGTACAGAATACCACTGGCTGCCAGATATGGAGGATATCCTAAGGGAGGGGCCAAGGGGGGAGGCCCTGCAGAGGAGGACTGAGGCACTAATGGCAAAAATTTCCAGGGAGGAGGGAGTGCATTTGTAACGCTTACCCAGTTCTCTGTAAATTGAGAAATAAAATAAAATTCAAAATATCAAGAAGAAAAGGGAAAATATTATGTCCTTCTCTTCTAGTGAAGTTCACTGTGTGAATAATGAAATATTAAGTACTCACCATTACAGAACAGGCAGTATAAGCCCAGGAAGAAAATTAAAGTTTTCATAACTTGAATTTCGATTTTTTCTATTAAAAAAAATTCACATTTGCCAAGTACTTAACAAATGACTGTAGACAAAATGTGTGTGTTGTACAACGACTCAACAGAGTCTCAACTTGACTCATTTTGAATTATTAAATGCGCAATCTGGTTAATTAAAAATGTTCTCATACATACAAGTACAGCTGTGTTTTATATATGTGTCAAGCTGATTATATCCAATTGTTTTGTCTTTGAAGAAAGCTAAGCCACTTTTTCATGTAAGATTAAAGATTTAATTAGGCATGTGGTTTCTGGAAGGAAGGGACATCATCTGACAACATTTCATTTCGTTTAGAATGACTCACGAAAGAATGACAGTATCAACAAACTGGGATTAGGAAATATTCAATCAAAAGAAAAATTCATTAATAAGACAAACTGTATTGTTTTCCAATTCACCATGTTTTATGTATTTACGTACATGAAATGATTCATGTACTTTCAATTTGAAAGTTTCAACATTTTATTTATGCCATTGACTTCTTAATGAGCGACAATTTGGAAGAATGCTATGATCAGTGCTTTTATCATTGAATATTTAGTATTTATTTTATTATTATACATACACAAAGGTAGATGCTGACGTAATTGGATGCCTTATATAATTTAAACAATTTTTGTATGGCATTTTGATTCCTATGTAAATGAACACTTGTTTTTTGTTTTTTTAAAACCATAATTTTAGAATTTGGGTGAAAATAAAGAGTGTGCATAGTGTAATTGCTTGCGTCCTCAAAATCCGTTGCAATAGGAATTAGTGACATTTAATAAAAACTTAACTGTGACAAACTTTCATTCCATTACCCTTTCCAGTGGGAATCCAAATAATTTCTTTCTCTCTCTCAAAATGGTTATTGTTGGTGAAAAAGCAACATTTCCTCACTATTTATCATTTTGAGCTCACAGCTGTCACACTCTCTTATTTAGTCACTACTGAGTGAGGTCAGCGGGCAGGGGAATTTTGGTTACCTGTATTACTTGAATTAGTTTGAAAATTAAGATGAGTGACATTACCCCTTTCATTTGTGAGGAAATGTCAATTGGAGAGGAGGTGGAGGTGAGGGCTAGTAGTCCTCAAATTGAACAGGAGGTGGGAAATCCAGGTCATCCTGATGTATTTACTCTCATTCATGACTCTCAAGGGAATCTTTTTCTTGTCCCCTACGTCATCCAGGTACATTTCTTTTTTTCAAAATAATTATTATCCGTCCATCGTTTAGACAGTGATCAATTATTATTAAAAAATCCCATTTAATTTTTTTATTTAAAAAAATAGGATTTGGGTGAAGGGATCACATTCCAACATGTCCAAACTGTTGAGCCCACCCCTCCTCCACCCCAGGATGACAATCTTTGGTACGTGGTCCACAAAAAAATGGAAGAACCAGGGAATGAAGTTGAGATTGAATTGGAGGATTCATTCAAGGACACTGGATCCTCCTCATCCTCCTTGACAACTGTGAATCTCCTCGAGTGTAAAGAATTATGTTCATCCGGAATGTCAATCTCAGTTGACCATCCTTACAACCGACCACCAAGTCCAACTTACACAACTTCAACCCTCTTCCAGAAGGAAGAAGATGATGTTGAGAATCGTCCATTTTTGTGTGACCTTTGTTCTTACAGGGCAAAGAAAAAGTACACTCTGACTGTTCACCTCATGACTCACAATAAGGGACTCAAAAAATTTGGTTGTCCTTATGAAGACTGTAAGTACGCCACGGCTTTCACTCAAGACTTGAGAAATCATATTGCTCGTCATCACACAAAGGTCAAAGGGTATCAGTGTGGGAAATGTTCGTACGCAAGTTACACTAGTAAGGAGTTGGCTCGTCATTCTCGGACACATTATGACCCAAAATGGATTTGTTCTTTCTGTTCATTCAAAACGAGGAATCCAAGGAGTCTCAAGAAACATTGGGAGAGGAAACATCGGAACAAATCTTCTTCTGCTGCCTTGAAGAGTGCCCAGTGAATTGTATCCAGGAGGGAGTATGTGTGATTAAATACAAATGAAAAATGTATCGACGACGGAAATGAGAGAGACAGAAGAAATGTTAGTCAGGTCAGAGTTCACAAAGACATTTGTTTTGAATATTTTTTATTCATAATTTATTATCTCTACATATTTTCTCTACAAATATTTTGAAAAGGATTTCCTCAGTTTAATTATATAATAAATATATTAACTTGTATTTTGTTAGCTGGAATAGTCGTCATTATATGTGTCCAATTTTGTTCAATAAATCGTAATGAAGGAAAATATTTTGGGCTAGTCTTCCAGGGGTTTTGTCATTCAATTTATACTGTAGTGAAGACGTAATTCTGGAGGTTCATATTTTTTATGGGAAAAATGTGGGCCATATAGCGGACCACTAAAAAATTTTGTTGAAAAGAAATTTTAGTTGAGAAGCATGGAAACATTAAAAATTGTTCTAAAATTCTTTCATTTTGGATATGTAAATGGACGGATGAAAGCCACAAATCTTTTTTCATTGTTTGTCCTTAAATATAAATAAATCCAAGTAAAAAATTGGGTACATGATAAATCTTGTAGCCCAGAATGTTTATCAAGCCTAGTAGCCAAGATAAAAAATAATGGTCTGACAGTGTGAACAACCTTTTAAATCCATTCAGAGCTCTTCTCATTTTTTAACAGCAAAAAACACTTCCTGCGTATAATTGTGCTCCATTCCAATTTTAAAAAACTTTGTATTCACAATCCCATGAAGTTAATACAGGAAATTTTGTAATATGGAACTGACGAAACTGTTGAGTTTGATTCTCCTCCTCCTCCTGTCAACGACAGTGAGAGTGAGTAAGAGTGAAAATATTTTGTTCCTCCTCCCTCTGGCCACTCGGAGTCACAGGAATATAATAAGTCCCCTCATATCTGCCCTAGCCGACAAGGGTCATACCGTCACTCTCGTCTTACCCGACAAAGGTCATCAAAATGTCCGAGAAATAATCCCCACAAATTTCAGTTCCAAAATGGATGAATTCGGAGACCCACTGAAAAGACGATCCGAGTCTTCTACCATCTTCTTTTATAAACTGTTCCATTTGATTGTGGAGGGATGTCATGAGGCTTACCAAAATCCAGAGTTTATGAACCTTTTGAATGAAAAGTTTGACCTCATTTTCATCACCTCGTTTTTGAATGACTGTTTTGATGGATTTGTGTACAAGTTGAAAGCACCCTTCATCATTCTTACAACGACTGCAGCTCCGGCTTACATCACAGCAATTACGGGTAACTCTTTTAAAGTGTATTTTTATACTCTTAATATAGAATACGGCATTTCCTGCACTAAGCTTAAATAAAACAAGTGGCGTCCAAGTCAAACATTTTTCTTGTGGATGTCTCTGCTTTCATTTTGACCTCTGGAGGTCAAGGGAAGCAATCACCCAAAAGTGGTCCATTTAAACGTTGGTCAGGAAGGTTTCTGTCCAGGTACAGCTCAATCAAACAGAAAGTTATTTTGGCCTGTAATGCGTATTCTTTATTAAATTTTTTGACATTCAGGGAATCGTCTCCAACCTTCCTTCACACCCGTCCCTGTCCTGGACTACACAGATGACATGAATTTCAAGGAGAGGGTCACAAACTTGATTGTGAGTGCAATAACGGATTTTGTCCCAGCTTTCCTTTGTCAACCCGAATTCCAGAGGATTTACAAAAAATATTTGGGAGAGGACTGTCCAGATTTACACTCAATTTTGAAGAGTACGAGTATGATTTTTATGAACTCTCATTTCGTAATCTCTTACCCGAGGACGACACTCCCGGATGTCATTGAGGTTATTGACTCCTACAAAAAATACGACTCATTCTCCGAACATTTGTGGACATGTTGGAATTTGCTCTAAATTTTTAGATTGGTGGAATGCATTGTCATCCAGCCAAGCCATTACCGACGGTAATTTTATTTAAATTGAATTTTAAATATTTTAAATGAGAAGCTTTTGTAATCCTGGCTGTTGATATTTAGGATTTAGAAGAGTTTATTCATGGAGCCGAGGATGGATTCATTTACTTCTCATTGGGATCTCTCATCCAAGCAAAATCCATGCCAAATAACATTCGCCAAATATTCCTCACAGTTTTTTCTCGTCTGAGTCAAAAAGTGATTTGGAAATGGGAGGAAGATAATATGGAGAATGTCCCAAAGAATGTCAAGTTGGTAAAATGGTTACCTCAGCAGGATATTCTAGGGCATCCCAAAATAAAATTATTTTTGACACACGGTGGACTACTCAGTATAGAAGAAGCAATTTACCACGGAGTTCCGTTGGTAATTTTTTTTAAAAAAAATTATGTACTTTCTATCTAAATTATAATTGACCTGTAATCATTCACTAGATCGGGATACCACTTTTTGCCGACCAAAATTGGAATTTGAGGAGAGCAGAGAAAGCTGGATTTTCTCTGAACCTCGAATTTCTAGAGTTGACTGAAGAAAAGTTGGAGACAACTGTTAAAAAAATATTGGGAGATAATCAGTGAGCATAATTCAACTGTTTTTAAAATGCAAATTCATTTATTTATTACAACAATTTTTTAAAAAAGGTTTGCAAGAAAAGCCAAAGAATATTCGACGTTATTTCGGGACCAACTGGAGACTCCACTGGAGAGGGCATTATTTTGGACGGAGTATGTAATGAGACGTAAAGGTCGGATGAGTCATATGCGTTCAGCCTCAAGGGATTTAAATTTTATTCAGTATTATTCTCTAGACACGATTTCTTTCCTAATCCTCATTACCGCCATTTGTATGTGGTTGTGTAAAATAATTATTGTGGCTGTCGTAAGTAGACTGTTTCATAGGAAAGGTGGAAAGTTAAAAGGACAATAAAAGTAAATTCTGGACATTTTTGTAAAATAAAGGAAAATGTGACTAGAATTATTTTCGTGTGTGTGTGTGTCAGAGTTTACTGGATGTCACAGACGTTTTATTTTCTTGCATTAATTTTCCATATGCATTAAACCGTAGAGCGTAAATGCAAAAAAATGCACTGCAAACTGCAAAAAATGTGTATGTAGTACACATTTTTTTCACACTCCGCGTGCGACCGTGCGATTTAATACTATGGTATGTAGTCGAATGTTGAGAGTATTTTTAATAGAATGATAATTTTAATTTCCAAATTAAATTACATCTTTTATTGTTTATTATTGATAATTTAAAATTTGACATGTCGTGGTGTTTCTCCCCAACCCAAAATGGCTTCAATCAGTGATAGAACAGTTTCGACATCGATTCCAGCAGACTGTAAAAGATCCAGAAGGGACCCCAAGTCAGGTTGAGCCTTGATTCTTTGCCAACTGGCAGCCATTTCTGGTCGAGACAAATAATTCAAAAAGTTAATGACTGCAAGGTCATTGTTGATGACATCCAGGGCTGTTTCGATAAGACCATTTGTATTGATACAAGCAGCCAGTTCAATTAAAAGTTCTTCGAATGTAGCTTGAGGGCCAATATCTCTGGGACTTGAAGTTGGTCTGGGGATTCCAAGGTCAGCCAAAACTTGAGCAATAAAGTCTCGTACATCCTCAATTCCATTTTGTTCAATATAGTCCAAAGTCTATAGGGAAATGGAATAACTTATTATTACGACATTCTTAATTTATTTTAAACAGTGGATTTAAAGTTCCTCACTTCTTGCACTGGAACTTCATCTCTGATAAAGTCAAGGATTCGTCCAAAGCCCTTTCCACGGAGGTATAAAAGGATTATGGCTCCTTGATCTGTTGTCCCGAAAAGGTCCTGGAGGACACGATCTAAATTGACAAGATCAACATTCTCCAGGATACGGTTTAATGGGAAACGAAGGTCATCAGCGTTTGGCTTGACCTCAGTCAGGCTGGGTGAGGCCAGGCTGACACCGATGATGGCAATAAAAATGAGGGCAATCTTCATTTTTGAGCTGGGATTAAATAATTAATTAGAAAATACTTGTATAGAATTAATATTAATTTGTTCTAAACTACATTTTTGTGCATATTTACCTCGGATGATGTGGATCTTCTCAACGACAGGATGAAGGGCAGTCGAGTGAGGATTTCAATTTAATTTAATAGGTTTTTCTAAACCAGCTGCTCCAACCTTGTTGACCTTTGAGCCGGACAAAAGAGTCGTTAGGATAAAAGAGAGGTGTAAAATTAGAAAATGGCTGTTTTGGAGAGGCTCATTTTAATTGACACATGGTGAAGATACTAAATGCTTTTCCAGATTGACTATCTACTTGACAAATTAGTGATTCGAGAGGACATTATCAAGACTGATTTAACATTGTCCCAATTAGTGAGACCCATTTGGAAAAATTATCTACTAATTTGAATTGAGTTCTTGTCAGCTTAAAATATACACACAACCAACAAATTAATGCATTTCGTAAAAGCACGGTATCTCAAAAAATCATCCTGATTTATTATAAACAGACAACAAGTTCACTATGATGTTGTACATATAATCAATGATAGATAATTGAGGTTGGGCCTCATGACCAGCTACATTTGATTGATCGACTCGTTAAGCTCCATTAATTAGCTTAAATTGTGTAACTGTGTAGCTAAAAATACATATGCATGGAAATCTAAAATGCGATCTTATTGAACCTTTTTGACAAAACTTGTCCCACTTTCTTTAGATTTGAAAAATCGGTTGAAAATCCCCCTCAGTATTAGAAACCACAAGTAAAATGCACTGATGACCACCCCCACCACAAACCCTATAGAATCCAGTGAGTAGTACTGAATAATGTTTAAGTCCCTCGCAGCGGAGCGTAAATGATGTGCTCCGTTGTGTCTCATGACAAATTCTGTCCAGTACACAGCTCTATCCAAAGGATGATCGATTTGATCTCGAAATAATCTTGACAAATTTTTCACTGATTCTCGGTACCTACATAAACCGTAATCCACATCATTTCATAAATTTTAAAATCTTCGTGATTGGTTTGTAAACTCATATGTAAGTAGTGCAAAAACAATGGAAATACTTTTCATTCTTCAAAACTTTATTAATGGCTTCCAGCAGCACATCTTTGGTCAGTTGAGTGAATTCCAATGGAATAGCAAACCCGTGTTTTTCAGCTTGTCTACTGTTGTGTTGTTGGTCTCCGAACATCGGGATTGTGACCAGAGGGACTCCATGATAAATTGCTTCTTGAGTACTGTTTAATTATATTAACATCTACATATTTGTCATAAAATCCTTAACCAAAATCACAATACAGGATTCTACCTTCCATGACCTCCGTGAGTGATGAATAATTTGATATTCTTGTGTGCCAGTAAATCTTGCTGTGGGAGCCAGGGATTCAAAATAACATTTTTTGGGATCCCCAAGTCCTCCTCTTCAGGGACTTCCCATTTCCACAAAACTTTTTGTTTCAACTCGGCAAAAGTGTTCAGAAAAACATGTCGATATTTTGAAGGCATGGTTGATGCGTTCAAAGCAGTCCCCATGGAAAACAGAATGAATCCATCTGGCGCTCCTGAGGTGGACACAAACCGGTCCAATCCCTGTGTCAAGGGTTTGATTTGACCCAGATGCATCCCCCCGACCTCTACAACGTCCGGCATGAGTGGCCTGGGTGGTGTGAAACTGATATGACTATTACAGAGAGCTAAACTCACAGACTTGGCCTCAATTTCCCTAATCCCGGGTAAATCCGGGTGAATCATATCCCGGTAAACTTTTTCCATCCTTGGATTGTAAATCCAGGATAAGACAAAATCATTGTAGACAATTGCAAAGAGGTTTCCTAGTCGTTGGGTCCAAGTCATTTTGTCTGTCATCCCATGAAATGTGAATGGGAGAAAAGAGGTCAGAGTGGGGTTACCCAGGGAAGCTGAAGTCCAAGGCATGATCGACACTTGACTGAGAAGAATGATTGGTGCATTCAAATGATGAACTAAACCATACAGACATTCGTTGAAAATTGGGGAGAAAAGAATGAGAGAATATTTTTCTGTCGCAATTTGACGTATTTGAGGTAAAGCGTAGCTTTGTCGACAAATGTCATCCATGACACTCCCGAAAAAGAGGAAATGGTTCAGAAGGACTGTGGCCATATTGAATAAGGTTGACTCCCGCAGTTCGAATAAGTTTGGAAAGGATTTTCCTTTTTCCCATTCTTCCAGAGGGATTGTTTGGATAAATCGAATCCCATTTGATTCCGAGCTTTTGTTGGTAGAGATGGGAGTTGGGTTCAAGTTAATGGGATTTACTATAGTGATGGTGTGTCCACGGTCACTCAACTTTTGGAGTAATGGTTGGTAAATAATTTCATGACTTTTACTGGATAGGAAACTGATGTACAGAATATTCCCGGATTCAGAGACACGTGTCAAGTGTGCCCAAGTAAAGAGAGACACAAAGAACGAGATATGAATGGACGTCATAGCGACATTTTTATGAATTTGGGAGGAGTGTCACTGATAAATTCTTCTTGTCCTTTTGTAGTTTGATTTTATTGTAGCAGAAGGAAATTTAAATGATTTTAAACTGTGCTTAAGTCCTGTGTACGCATATACTGGTTTGTCGGTTGGAGACTGTCTCTTCTGTTTACAATTAATGCAATCGACTGACATTGAAGAGAAATTTGACCTTCAACTGAGTTCTTTTCAATTGCCTGAGTTGATAGAAGGTAACCTTGATGAGCATCTCATTTGTACGCGTTCTGTCACTAACACTATGGAAATTAATGCAAGACTAAAATAGAGAATAATGCCGCTTGCCTATGATATTTGTCATAAGGATCGAAATGATTTAGCTGTACAGGTTTCTTGAATTGTATGTTTTTTTATTTGACGTCAAGTTCTTTCTGGAAAGTCTGCCGGAAGCCCCGGCCCTTTATTTTAGTTTTTAAGATGGGAATATTTTTTGAGGTGACAATGATTCATTAATATGGAGTTAAATCGTCGGACAAATCAGAGCTGTGTATTCTACGCAACAAAGAGAACTAAGCGTGACCTTGATGATACTTAAAGGAGGTATAAATACGGTAGCAACTAAATTACGAGATCAGAATTTTGTAGTAACTAAAATGATTGTGTAGTTTAAAATTATTATACTGGACTTCTTTCGCTTAAAACGACATCAAAAGGTTGAGGGGAGATCAGAAAACCCATTTTGGCATCCAACGAGGGTAACGCACTACCAGGGGAGATGATAAATTTTTGGAAAAGGCCAGTACAAAATAGGAACAGAGTATCCTTTGCTATGTCATCCCCGACGCATCTTCCTATTACAGACGAACATTAAAATATTTAAGTATCCCTTGCAACTTCATGGCTAAACGGTTAATAATTTCTATACGAAAGTCTTTAAATTTTCAAACGAGATTCTTATCTTACTTTTGCCAGTTGAAAATGGTAGAAAGTGGTCCATCTTGTTCAAATTCCCTTGACTGTCTAGGAACCGTTCTGGCCTAAATAACTCCGGGTCACCCCACAGTTCTGGGTCATGATTTATACAATGAAAATTGGCCATAATGAGAGTATCTTTTGGTATTTGGTATCCCTTGAAATTTGCACTATTCATTGTACAGTGGAACAGGCCAAATGGTCCACTTGAGGCAAAACGCATCGTCTCCAAAATCAAAGCTTCTGTATAAATCATATTGGGTCGGTCACTCAACATTGATCGTCTCGAATGACCCACAACTTGGTCAATTTCTCTTTGTAATTTCTTTTGAATATGTGGATGGAGGATCATGTAAACTACAAGCCATTCAAGAGTAGCAGAAGTTGTTTCAAAACCAGCAGCGAATAATTCGGATGTAGTTAGTGGTTGCTGATTATCTGTATAAATACAAATTTACAAAATAAAAATTCATTCATCCTCCATTTTTCGTATAAAATTAAGTCGCATAACTTACCACGAAAACTAGACCGGGTATCTTTCGTATCTTCCACTTTGTCCAGGTACATGTCAGTGAAATCTCGAGGCTGGTTTCTAATCCTCGTTTGATTATGAACTTTAATATGATTTCGAATTGTTTCCCTGACCTCACTGAGAGAATTTATTATTTTTGACACACCACAAAAATCCGGGAACATATTTCCAATACATGGAATTGTGATGGCCAATCCAGTCAAAATTCCAAAATCACTCGTGCCCCTGTTCCATTAAAAAGTTGTCTAAATGACATTGTAGTTATCGCAGGAGAAAAATTATGTGACATAGTATTTTAATTATTTCTCACATTTCAATATTCTTGACCATCCTCTGAAGTTCTGGATCATCTGGATGGAATCTTTGACCCATGATGACACTCCAAAGTGCATTCAAGACATGTGCACTGAACCGATGTTTCATACAAATTGGCCTACCAGTTTGACCCACCAAGTCTTCCAGTAATTGGTCAACTTCTTCTTGTGTCTTCGTTTCAATTCCACGAATACCACATTCATTCAACCCTTTGGCCACAAATCTCCTCTGTTCTGACCAACCCGGACCATCATTCATTACTAGACCTTCATCACAATTCAGATTCTGCTTTTGATTTGGACAATTTCGACTCGAGACAATATTTTAGCTTGTAATTTGTTACCTCTTTTCCCATTTGTGACTTGGTGGAACATTTTAATGTAGGGTCTTCCAGAGAACACATCCATGCTAAAAGCTTCTTTAATTAATTTGGCATCATTCAATACGACAGCCCTACACAATCCACCCCAATTAAAAATCTACTTCGTTTCCAAAAATGCATTTTTTTTTTTGAAAACTTACGGAGTACTTCCAAACTGGATAGAAATTATAGGTCCATAAGTTTTTTTCCACTTTGCCAGGGTTTCCTGTGGCTTGAGACCCAAAAGGGGTAAATGCCCGACAATCGGAAATCCGGATGGCCCTTTGAAAAATTAGGAACACGATAAAAAATTTTTTAAAAAATTTACATTGTACAGTTCTATGATTTTGTTGTAACTGTAATTCACCTGGCGGTTCTTTTCCCTCCCCTTCCCTCCTGTCGTATTTCCATTTTATGAATAAGGTAATGAGGACTGTGATGAGGATGCACAATGTCAACATTGCGTGTGTGTGTGTGTGGCAGGTCAAGTGTACTCCTGTGGAAAAATGGAAGAGGTGGAAGAGTTTTGGGGATGAAGGTCCAAAAATTGAGTCAGGAAAAGAGAGAGAGGAAGGCAGACAAAGATGACTAAGAACTTTCAAGGCAATGGAGCAGGTGAACCGGTCTGCGTGTTAAAGACACTTGATATGTACCTATATAGTGGAATGAGTTCCTTCCAATGTAAATTAATTCTTACAATAGTTTATTTAGTTTTTCAACTTTTTTCCATGAGCTTGTCTTACTAGTTTTTCCATGTAGACACCACATACCACGACCATCAGAATCTGTTTCAAAGTATTTGCCATACGTCAGCGAACAATAAATGTTCGTTTGTGGTGCGGCTCGTAAATTATTACGGACACACGTCCGGACTCGCAAAACCTAACGTCATTGCTAAATCTGTAGAGATTGATAAATGAGATTTTTCTATGGAGATCAAGTACGCAGTCCCACACACACACACTCTTTTTTACAAGATTCAATGCTGTTCTAGGCCGTGGCTGGACCAACACTTTTAAAGTGGATAACTCTGACCAGTGTTAAGTAAAGTATTTAAAAATGCACTGAAAAATCAACTGAAAATTGTGCGCATATTTGAAGAGTGAAGTAGGAAAAAGTGTACAGTGCAATATTCAACTGGCGAGTTTGAAAATTGACATGGATTTATTATTTAATAAATAAGAATTGAATAACGTGAATAGAATACAATATACAATGCAATACAATCTTTACTACTCCACTGCACACACGCATCCACTCTCCCAATTCTATGTACACTATTATCAGGTGTGTGTAAATATTTAATTGTAGATGAGGATCTAGATGAAGTTTTGTTTTATTTCCTTCATGGATAAAATGTGTCTTTTCATCGGACAGACTCGTAACCCCCCAAGAATCCATCTTTAGACAGTACAATTTGCCAAAGTTGAAATTTTCTATTTCGAAACATGGCTGCTGCTCCTTGTAAATAATAAATCCACATTCTGTAGAATCTCTCCCCAAATCGGTGTTGTAATCTTGGCCATTCTCTTTCGAAATTTTCAGTCCAAGCGTCCAGCGTACGACTGTAATGGAATCCTAGATTAATCTGAAAAACCGTCAAAGCAGATTAAAAATAATTTGTTCAAATTATATTAAGGAACTTTAGCTAAAAGTGAGTCTAACCCAGTCTTCAATGATAAATAGTCCATCTGTGTATTTGGAGATGTGGGTGTGGTAAGGGAGGATCCCATTGCGGAAAATGTATCTGCCATTTTAAAGGACCATTTGCCAGTAGGTGGGTATTGGTGGATGGTCAATAACCCCCACTTTTTATTAGCTTATTTTGTAGAGGGGGTCCAACTACATCTTTTTCCAGAATATAAAAAAAAGTTA